>JAODLI010001975.1:0-31432 GCA_027575585.1 Percopsis omiscomaycus
GCCACCTCCGGGGTTTGAACCCACGACCTTCCGGCTGGGAGTCCAACACCCAGACCACTAGGCTATCCTGCCCCCCCGTATATTGTCTGTGTTATTTGATGCAGAATACTGAACAGTGCGCATTTCCCCTGAAATACTATCTTCTTATAAGGTTTAACTAACTAACTTGTTTCATATTTCATTCGTGGCTTCTATGTGCCAAATTGCGGGAATTTTTTTCCCAGGCGGAAATGGGTGTGGCTTGGTACGTTTGATTCAGTACATTCCAAGGAACAAGCTGAAAATCAATTTAAAAACAAATTCCAATACAAGGCCTGAGATATGACCCAAAATGTAAATGTAATATTGTAGCGCCACCTAGAGGTGCCTTGGCGACGTAATTTTATTTGTGGGAGATAATTGCATTGATCTGAACCGCCCTAGTAAATTTGGTGGCTCTGCGACTTCGTTTTTTCTGCCCAGGTACTTTTAGAGCCGAAAAAGAAACATGAATAATCCTTACAAATCCTTTGCTGCAAGGACCCCTAACGACGCAATTTTCTGTAATTTGCAGTGGCACGGAAAGACTGGTAGGGCACAATAAACTCTGTATGGGCTGCATCCGACTTGTCTATCGTTAGCTTTTAATTCCAGGAGGGGCAAGCATAATTCCGCCCCCTAAGGCAACCCCAGCAATGCTCCAAATGTGTCAAAAGTTCCTACTGTTGCTCCAGTTTCTGTCTTTACAGTCTACATTACAAAGCATTACCTGAATTATTAGTTATTTACTGTCATTCATGTCGCTAGGAATGTACATTTGAGAAATTAAATAAAAATGAAGACCAAGTGTTCACCTGTTTTGGGTGTACCACACGATCACAAGTCACAACTATCTAGCAAGCCAGATGGCTAAACAACCAAATTCACACGTTTGAAAAGGGATTGATGCTCTACTAACCACTTCATCAATGTCCTCCTCCACTGATGCACAACAGAGTTCTGTGTGCGTGCCTGCCTGCTGTTGCTAACTTTGGAAGAAACCATTACCATAGGAAAAGGGTTGTTGGGTGTGTGACTTTTTGAAGTATAATCTATGACATAATTAGAAGAATACGTTTGACTCATAATATAAAATAATTTCTACATATTATAAAAATAAAAAAATCCAGATATCAAAATTCTTCTTCAGCTTCAATGAGCATGACGCCACAAATATCAAAATCAAGATGACATTTAATTGATTTCTGAGGGAAACATTTTCCACAGTAACAGATGGCAGATACATTGAAGATATAATGTATGAAAATATAAAGACAAAATACTTCTTGAACCATGTTACCACAGTAACTGCTGTAACCATGATCATTGTTAACAAGAGATTGTTAAATGTTAAATGTGTACAAATACAGGAGGATTCAAATCCTTTTTCAGTATTTGTACTTTATATAATGCATGATTTATTGTCTGCTCTACAATCTCTGCCCCCACAATCCCAGTTTCGTGGCGGTGGAGCCTATCGACACGTATTGCGTGCTCATCTCCTCCAAGGTGGTCTATTTCCTGAAGCCGGGGGAATACGTGGATCGGGAGGCCATCTTTCTGGAGGTCAAGTACGACGATCTGTACCACTGCCTGGTCTCTAAGGACCATGGGAAGGTGTATGTTCAGCTCACCAAGAAGGCAGAGAGCACCAGCAGTGGCGTGGCTATCCCTGGCCCCTCCCACCAGAAGCCCATGGTGAGACACCAAAAAGCCAGTCATGTTGTGGGTGGCGATATTGTTGATGATGGTGTAGTAGGCAATACATATTTTTGGTCATATTTTTTATTTTTTACAATTAATTCAATGTAAAGTGCTTGTGTAGGGACATGTTTATTTCCAGGGCTTAGTTACTCTACTGTTTAATCCTTTAAAGACAACATAAACATAGTCCCTGCTGTACAGTGGTCCTAAAGGCTACAGATTAACCAGACTAAAATCATACCACAAGTACTGTTCGTGTGTTGACTCGAACAGACTGAATTTACCGTAGTTTCCAGACTATAAATCGCATCGCAGTAGTCGCACTTGTGTGTGTCATTAAGAGAGAAAAAAAGTCTATAAATCGAATTTATATTTTACTTTTTAATATTTATTTAACAAGAATTCAAGAAAACCGCTTTTTAATTAGCTGGAAACACTATTCTGTTACAGATTAAATTAGCCTAAAGAACGTAGGCTAGGCATTTTTGCTTGGCATAACAAGCCACATTAAGATAAAAGTTCCCCCACTCATGCTGCATCACAGAATCTATTGAAAGTTGCCTCTGCTTTGCGCCAGTCCCTGACAAGTTTCTCACTCACTCACAAATTTCTTTCTTCTGCTCGATTACCGTTTTCGGCTGCATACTTTATTATCCGGAGTTTAAATTCTGCAGTATAGCTTTTTCGTTTTGGTGGCATCTAATTTGTGTTCTCAGTTTATTCAAGTTTAATAAATGTAAACTTTTGGTTCTTTTTCGGTGGTACAGTAGCCAATTTTCAATTGTCACGAGTGTATACAGTGCTTTCTCTTGGTCGTAGTTAGAATGCAGTGTTTTAGACAAAATACACATATAAACCAGACAACTGAAAAAAGCTCAATTTATAGGCTGCGTTCGAAACGGAAGGCAGTTGCCTCTCTACCTTAATAGACGGGTGCACCAGAAGTCATCACTTTCGAGTGAAGGCATTTTCTAAGACAGTTTGTTTCGAACGACCTTTTAAGATGTTGGCCCTAGTGGTGGGAATTTCCTATCTTTTTACTGACTCAGATCTTTTAATGTCGGTCAGTAAAATGAACGAATCATTTTTTGAGTCATTTCGTTAATTTTTACTATAGGCTAAGTGCGGCTCTGTAGCTATCTTGTGGGTGATGTAAAAAAAGAGCGCACGGCTAACGTTACATGTCAGCCTATACAACTGTCATGTGACAAATGACCGAAAGACACAAACCCGAAGACTAGTTATGAGTCGAGAACTAATCATTTCTGTTTCCTGTGCATAGCCCTCTGTCCTGTTGCTGAGCCTATAGGCTACAACTGTCATGTGACAAATGAGCGAAAGACACAAACCCGAAGACCCATAGTTATGAGTCGTGAACTAATAATTTCTGTTTCCTGTGCTTAGCGTACAGCCATGTGGCTGAGCCAATACAGCTGTCACAGGACAAATAAACGAAAGACACAAACCTGAAGACCCATAGTTATGAGTCGTGGAATTTCACTCACTCGATTGTGGGCATGCCGTCTATATCTATGTAAAAGACGATTGTTTTCAAGTGAGTGAAAGAGTGCTTTGGAATCGATCTTTATAACTATGTTTTCTACGTGCACAAACAGTTTAACAAGGATGAATTTTGTGTAATTAACAGATTTGCTGAAAATAAATCTTGATCATTTAAGACTACAATTTAACGCTCCTCATTGAGTTTCACTACACTACTGTGTGACTTAGTGAAACTCACCAGAAAAATACAATTAGCAATCTTTTACAAATACTCTATAGGCACAGACTGTTTCACAAGCACAATACTGGTGTAAGCTGAAAAGAAATATTTTTGTATGCTTAACTTTAGAAAACTACATTCATTGTTTTAGCAGGGTTTTAGCTAGCTGGCCATTATGCCGGTTCTACAGCGCAGGCCGTTTTTTGTGGGAGCTGCCGCGCAGTTATGGGTAATGGCTTTTTCCTTGATGCTGCCTTCAAAACCGACCGTCACGGGGACAGTTTGAAGTCATCTTAGCGAAAAGGAAATGAGATTTTGATCCATTTTCAACAGCACTTGATGCCTCGCTGTCCAGTTAGACACCTCCGAAGGCAGCATTTTAACCCGTTTCGAATGCAGTCATAATCCGGAAAATACGGTACAAACAACTTGTGGGCCTGCTAGCCTCTGTTCACAGAACGAGCATTGTTGTATGCAGTGATATTTTGGGTGAACGTGAACGTCCTGTATTACTGCCTGATGAAAGTTACTGTGAACTCGTTCATTCTGGTGTCTGTGAACTGAACGCTTTCTCAGTTCAATTTCGTTCATTAGGGTGCCAGATTTCTATAGAGCTTTCCACGCGAAAACCCCGCTAAAACACACCGTAAACAGGCCTTAATATGTAGCGGGAAAAACACGCTATCTGGCAACACCAGCCACCAGGGTTGCATGCCGCATGCGTCATCAAAACAAAAAGCAGCATGCAGTCGACAATGCAAGAAGGACGTGTCGTATGATAATTTAAACTAGTTTTATGACAAGGTCGGTGAGGATGGGAAAAATCTCACATTTCTTTCCGCCGGCTTTCAAAAAGAAAATCCGCACTTCAGTCACATCCACAGCAAACCTTAAATGGCGTTGAAGCAACAATGGGGAAATGTTGTCCCCTCAATGCTAATGTAAACCCTGGTTGGATAAGGATTCAAAATTGAATATGAAGATGAAATCTGACGCATAGTTTGTGTTAAAACTGATCAAAATAATTGCTATCTGTGGTTCTATATGGGCTGGTGCAATCATTTAGAAAAATTATAGCTCGCACCAACATATGGAAAAAAATAACTATGAACTAGTTTATTTTTGGAACTGTGAACTTAGTTCAAAATTTGTATGTATGAACGTAGGAACTGAACTAGTTCATTTTAAAAAATTGTGAACTGAACTTTGAACTAGTTCATTTTAAAAAATTGTGAACTGAACTTTGAACTAGTTCATTTTAAAAAATTGTGAACTGAACTTTGAACTAGTTCATGTAGAAAGTGAACTTTCCCATCACTGGATTTTACACAAATTGTTATTCTAAAAATACATATTGAAAAGATGTTTTCAGGGCTTTAAAAAAAAATCCTGGGGGAGCGGTTGACAACGACCTGACCTGACAACACCAGCAATACCAGCAAAATACACAAAACCATTCTCACTTACTTCTATGCACTATCCTCTCACCTTCACACACACTCTTCACACTACTGCCATTAGGCAGATATCACCGCAGCATATGAACAAGGAGTTTCAGTAGTTTAGGAGTTTCAGTGTTAATACTGATAAAATAATTGCTGTCTGTTGTTCTATATGGGCTGTGGCAATAATTTTGAAAAATATTTGCTCGCAGCAAAATATGGAAAAAACGAACTATGAACTAGTTCATTTTTGGAACTGTGAACTTAGTTCAAAATTTTGAAGTATTAACTGTGAACTGAACTTTGAACTAGTTCATGTAGAAAATGAACTTTCCCATCACTGGTTGTATGGCTATCTGTGTTAAATGAGCCAAGGAAAGGCATTGAACTGAAAATAAATGGATCGAAATATGGTCAGGTGTGTTTTAGCAGATTTATTTATTTTAAATCCATAATTAACTTGACAATACATAGACACACTTCCAGTCATTTAATTTAAAGTATTTCCTCTGTCCATTTTCTTCTCAGGTTCACGTGAAAAGCGAGTGTCTGGCTGTAAAAATTTCTCAAGAAATCAACTATGCCAAGAGCCTCTACTACGAACAACAGCTTATGCTGCCCCCCAGCGAGGATGAAGACTGCCTGCTCTTAGAATCATGATATAATTGAGGAAGCCTGGCTTATGTTGGGTGACTTAAAAAGATTCCACTTTCTTACTATACTTTCCAACTGAAGGACGTTTTCTTTCTTTTGCCGGAAGGACTTCTTGGCCTTTCTTGATCATTGAGGCCTCCGTTTTTCAATAAAACAAATTGTTCAGACTCAGATGCCTGCACATATACATATAACACATACGGAGTCGTAAAGTAATTTAGCGAGCTTAACATTTTCACTAAGTGCACGTAGATGGTGAGAACAATATATGCAAACCAAAATTTTATTTCAATGTGAATTTAGAAACAAAGTTAGGTTGACACTGGTACACTTATTTTACCAAACTGTTTATAATACTGCTGATTCCAGCAGATGTACACATCCTAAAAGTGTTATGTTTGTGAATAGACTTAAATGTACATATAGCTACATAATAACACTATACAACCGTGTACATAACAATTATTAAGTGAGATAAATAATTGAGAAAGCTGATATGATGTGAAATGCCTTTAAAATTCTATTTTGTGTATGAGAAAGTATTTTTATTTTTTACCCCTGGACATGCGAGGCTCTGCCTCCTGATATGGACACAGCTGCTCGTCACTGTCTGGATTGCCTTTTACAATCATACGCCTCGAAATGTGGTCATTATTTAATTGAATACCCCCCCCACCACCACCTCCTTAGTTTTAACCAAGGTGAACCAAGGATTTAAACCTTATGACAAAAGAATAAATTACAGGTTTGATTTGATAAGGCAGTTGTATGTTTTGCCTTAATTAAGCTCAGAATTTATAACCTGCTTGAATTTCAAGGTTCAGTAGTCAAATAGGCCTTTTTACACAATATAAAATTATTATAGACTTGAACTTTCCCCATGAAAAAGTTAAATAATGCTGCTTATAATAAAGCACAATACACGGTGCATCTTGTTAACTTTACTACACTATTACCAAACTGTTTAAGTACCTCTCCACCCACACAGGTGTTTTGCATTAATGTGGCTGGTTAGATCTCTTCTCAGGACTGGGTGAGTGTGTCCACATCCTGCTTCACTGACATCTCCCTGATTCTCATGTCAATTCTGTTGCACCTGTGTTTTAGTGAAACCTTTTATAATTTGTTATTTTATGTATGCAGTTTCCTGACCTCAGCAAAGCAGAAGAGGTCTGATAAGACAAAATTACTAGAATCAACTGTGTGGGTGTACATGCCCAAATAAATCTGCTACATAGTATATAATTCTTCTTTAAATACATTGCACAATATTTAAATTTTATGGTAATTTCATTTCTACTGATTTTGTGTGCAGTATCTATGGGGGATTGCTTCTGGACACACTTTTTTTTTTAAAGAGTTTGAGGCTTACACTGGTAACCAAACAAATGTTAGACTGCAGTGTGTTAATAAAAAACAACAAATATTTTTTGTCTCCCTTTTTCACAAGCTGAGAAATATATCAAACAATTGAATCAATGAATTACATCACCATCCACATCGTTATGCTAGCACATGTGGAACTGCACTGGGGGTTATTAGAGGCAGAGACCTGCAGATGGAAACATGCAACATATTTTCTGAGAGCATTTATTTTATTCTTTGCCAGTAGATACCTGAAAACCCCTGATAAAAGAATAAACAGGATATGTATGGAGCTTTGACTGTTAACAAATTAGAGTTAGTTAACATTTCATAGATTCCCAGGGGGTCCACTGAGCTTTTCTACCATCCTGCAAAGGAAGGATAGGTATGGGATCTAGTCTCAGTTTTTAGGGCAATGAGTTTGAAGGCAAAGAGCTTCAATTATGTTTCAGACGCACACAGTTTTTACTACTAGGGGCAGGATAGGTTAGTGGTTAAGGTGGCATGTCTGGCCTGGCTGTAAGCGTCCTTGAGAAAACGGGGTGGTAATGTTCCAAACACCATCAGTTCTTCAAACCATAGGCTCCATTTGACCCCACCTCCAAATAATTTTTTCATTGGATCTACACAAATTATGCAGATCACCTATTTTTGATTAAAAATGGCAAATTTCTCAAAAAGGTTACTAGTTTGCATCACTAGCAATTGCTTTATTTGATTGGCTTGAATGATACATGATCGACTTTATTTTATGGTAAGTTACATCACAATAACCTGTGTTCAAACTGTAGAGGGTGCCGTTTCTGTAGTTTGATTTAGGTTCTATATAATGCATTAATGATGATGTGGCCTGAAACTTTCTGCTTCCATTTTGAAATTATATTTTTAATTTACATATTAACAAAACAATATTCCACAGCGATCCAGTAATAATGTCCTACTCTTGACTCAATGATGTAAACTTTTCACTTTACCTGTGGAAATCAACACACAAAACTCACCACTATCTATCATGCTGCACGTAACGTCGCCAGACGAGATTACAAAAAAACTTTAAGAACTTTTGTTATGGAATATTTCACCCATTCTGCAGTGTTTGTTAAAGGGGGTTGGTACAGTATGTTAATTGCATCTTGGGTTCAGGCATTCTTTGCATCCCCCTTTCACCCCACCCTTTGTTGTTTAGACAACCTCGTGCACTCCTACCTCCTGTAGATAGGGGGAGGTTTTATGAAGATGTCACAGGAGAACATATCTGCTTGGGTTAGACCCTACCCCCTAACCTTTGACCTCATCGTGTGTATAAAAGCTTTGTTCCCACCTCTGCTGGCAAGACACTTCACAGGCAGGACAGACTGTGTGAACTATGTCTTCATTTAATTGCAATTAAATTAATTTACAAAGACCATATATTTATATTTCTCTCTGTTCCAGTGTGGTATGTTACTAATTTTTTCCATAACAACTTTAAATGTAAAAGCTTTGATCAATGGGTACTGTAGGCTGAAACATTATTGAACATATTGTATTACCTCTATCAGTGGTTAAGGAAGTGCAACTGGCATGTATTTGGATAAAATAATTTTCTTGAAAAATAATGGTTCTTTGACTGTATACTGACTGCATCTATTGGCATAGATGCAGCTCAGCCAACCCTAACCTTTTTGGTAAACATGGTGACCTACATGGGAGAGGGACGTGCTATGTAGAAAAAGGTTATTAATTGTGTACAAAACTATTTGAATCACTATCTCGTATGTACAGGTTTTAATACATTTAAGATAATATACATTCATCTTTATCAAATCGTGTTTTGTTTTAAAACATTGCTTAGTGGACAATTAATTTGCATTCCAACATAGATTACCTCTCAAAATATAGTGGATGAGATTTGATTTTCAGTTTAGCATCCTCTGCAAATTAAGAGAAAGAATGTGAAAAATGCTAATGTGACAGGATGACAACACAAAGTATTTAAATCTACTAGCTATGATTTTTGCTGCATTTCAGAAATGCCTGGACCTCACACACTTCTGTTCTATGACATCTGAATTTTTCATTGTGCAGACAGCTTTGTGGAGGTTCAGCTAATGTGCCCCTGCATTGACCATTGACTTTCATAGGGGTTCATTTATGCCAGGTGCAGTAATATTTGGGAAGCAACAAGAAAGAAAGAGAAATAGTGACGCACTTGTATGGTCACGTCATTTCTGCTGTTAGAGTCAGCAGCAGCAACATCGATGTCAGGCCCAGCAACTGGTGACGGCACACCCCATCTGTGGCTAGACAAGATGTAGAATTTGTTCACAGGATATCAGATGAAAAAAATAAAACGGGACAATTCTTATTTACTAAGTGACTACTATGATTAATGAAAAACAAAAAGTTTAGCTGATTTACACAGAAAAATATCAAGAAATCCCATATTTACCAATAAAATGCTCTTTCCCTTTCTTAAGTCTTAGGTTTTCTGTAAAATCATAAAAAGAAAACAAAATGACATACAGTAAGTGTTATGCACAAACAACGATCAACAATTTATCTAAACTATACCGAAAATCATACCAAACACAATGAGGCGCGTGTGCGTGTCAGTGGAGCCCAGAGGATTCTGGGCCGTGCAGCGAAACATGGAGCCATTGAGCTCTGCAGGAACTTGCTCCAGCACGAGCTCTCGACCCTTATGTGTCGATGTGCCATCGAGCAGATGCCCACCCACCTTAGTCCAGGTGAAGAGTGGCTCAGGAAATATCTCATTCTATAAACAGAAATAACAACCCCATTTAAAAAATATGTTTAGGCTTTGTGATAAACATCCATTACAGTAATATACACTGCTTAATTTCTTGGTCATTATGCTGAATGGGTTCCTATGTGCAATTTTCTTTTGTGCTAAATCTATCATATCAAGTCATGCAATGAAGTAGCCTAATAACTATATGGCGTTGTAGATGGCTGTAAGGCTATCGTTCGTTCTTTGATTTTCCATTTCAATTTGGCATTTCCATTTGGCTGCCTTGAACATGCTTTCCTTTATTCAGACCAATTTGACAGAAATAGAAGCAAAATAGCTTTAGACTAGCTTTTCCTGAAGCGATTTAGAAAATGTAAGAATACTGGTTGATAAAACTCACATTTAGGAAAAGTCATGAAAGGAGGGCCCTGGAATTAGATCGAGTGCAAAGATTTTATTTATTTTTTACTCCGACTGATCTGCGCTTCTAGTGTTAACGCACCTGTAATTGTTTCATATTCCATTCATCACAATGATTGTTGGTTGCAGCACCACGTTTATTGTAAATTAAATTTGTAAGTTAAATGTCTGTCTCAACTAAACACTTGACGGCTTGACATGGGTGTGGCTAAACAATCAATGAACTAATTATAATAAACAATAATAAAATATTCCTCCTACATTTCCGGCCCCTAATTGTGGCTGCTGTAAGCTAGCAATTTTTTAAAACATAAATCTTCAAAGAAGCCTAATATTTTTTCTTATTTTCTTGACATGAGCAAGCATACTGTAACTTGGTAATGGGACGTTTTCATGTACTGGTCTTTGTCTTGAGCAGTGCACTGCGGACTTGACCTTTTGAATCTGGTACAACTCTGGCCATCAACCAGGAGCTTTGTGGAGCAGTGTCATCCACTATGAGCACAATATTATCAGCAGCAAGATTCATCTTCAGGATGTTCCATTTTTGACTCCTGCATTAGGGGTAGATATTCTTTCGTCCATCGCTTCCAAAAGAGGTCCAGTGTTGGATTTGTTTCCATTTTCTCCTGGAGTACAAGTCAGTGTTCTGGAAGACACTGGGATGCATGATTGGCTTTCCCTTAAGATGGAGCAAGTGGTTTGGTGTGAGGGGTTCCAAGTCGTTAGGATCATCAGACACTGTTGTGATGGGGCAATCATTGAGTATTTCTTCCACTTCACAAAGCGCCGTCTGCAACCCTTTATCATCCAACACCTGCTGTTTCATGACTGAGGTAAGTATGGTCTTCACTTGACGTATCAATGTCACAGACCTCCACGATGGGATCCGGAAGGTAGGTTAAAAATCTATTTTATTCCATCTTGAAGCAGAGTGCTCTCGATCTTGCTGTGATTTAACTCTTTTTGATCTTCTCTGAGCTCACACTCTGTGCCAACATGGTTTGTGCCATTATGGGACTTAATCTCTACCACTTGACCTCTTCTACAAACAAATCTGCGAATGGCGTTAATGTCAGTATCTAAAGATGAACGCTTCACTATGATTAGACCAAAATAATCTGCCAGTAAAGGTAAAGAGTGATTGGTCTGGTGTGACAAGACATTTTGGCAGGTCTGCCATTTTTTGCTCTCCTGTTTTATCCCTTTGCCAATGACAAAACGGACATTCACTGATCACCTTTCTGGCGGCTGGGTTGGCACTTGGGATGCAGTACTTCTGCCTCAGCCAAGACAGCATATGGCTTCTCCAAGGAGCAGTCCTACATCCATATCAACATTAATCAGCTGAACTTCACTGAGGTAAGGCCATTCCATAATTTCAGACTGTGTAGGAATGTTTGTCTTGGAATCTCTGAGTGAATATGGTCCCTCTATTAGCACTAAACGCATAGTCTCTCATCCGCCTCATCATTCCTGTGTCTCCAAGATAGGGACCTGAATGCCGTCCATGAGATTCCTAATGCACACAATAATCTCAGTGCAACCGCTGACTACATCAGGGCAATCATTCGGTCAGCAAAATGCAAACTTAAAGCCAAGCCAGCAAAAGCCTGACTCGCTGTGAGTATAAGTCTTTTGGGACGCAAGCCGGCAACAAGCCATCACCATAGTGATGGGCACACACCCGGAAGGCAGCGTATCCCCGCCACTGACGCCGCCGTAAAACTCCATAACCCACAGGCGCAGTTGAACAAACCTCCTCATGACATCACTGCCCACTGAGTCCATGAGGATCCGTCTTCTCTCGCCCGGACAACACAGCCAATTTGTAAGCATTTTTATAATTCTGTATAGGACTGGTGCAAGCCATTTGCTTATAGAGTGACCCAGATCCTCAGATTGCTATTATCTTTCTTCTTTTTCCCTCAGCTATTCCATGTTAGCATAGAAGGTTTAGTTAGTTCAATAGATTATTCCGGTAGTAATATTAGACATGGCTAAGCATATCAAAGGCTGTGTTACTGTCTGATATTTATCAATTTGAGATATGTGATTTATTTAAATCAAACCTTATCATGTATTGATGTGTTAGTGTTCCATTATGTTATTCACCCATATATTGTTAAATGTAGAATTTGTGTGTTTTGTCAACGTATGTCTAGTAAATGTATTATTGTATTAAGCATTGTTTATTTGCTGTGCATACCAGATCAATCGTCCCTCCTCTGGTGAGACTCACCTTTCGGATTAAACTAGAGTGATTATGAATTTTGACCAAATTCTGATTAAAATATAGTATATTGTCTTACACTTATGCTCAACCATAGTTGCCATAAGCTGTAAGACAGTTCCATGTGCCTTCAAGTCAAGGTGGTGCCTTGAGGTTATGAATTATTAATTTTCACAATTCACAAAATATTAATTTTTGAGACTCATAACCAAAAGGTGTAGACCCCAATTTGCTACAGCTATCTATACATAAAAGAGGAAATAACACGATAATAATAAATCAAACACTGCATAACCCTCGTTACGAGAGTAGCTACACAAACTGAATAACAAATGCGTTAAAATTCAGAACTTCCTCAAAGAAACCGCAATCATAACATGCCACGGTGGGCCAGAATAAAAAAAACACTGGAATGAGTAGACTGACTGACTGAAATAAATAAATAATATTCTAGCGACGATTATAAAATAAATCTCCATGGGAGTGTCACTATCTTGTTAAGGAGGGGGGCCGAGCGGCAGAAATTTATTTCAGGATGACAGTCTTGGAGGTCGGTATGTGGGCTAGTATCATGCCTTGTAATGCTAACACAATCTCGTTAACATGAATGCAACGGTTAAATGTTAACTTAATATATTCATATCCGAGGTTTGCAGCCATACCTTCCCATATGTTTACCTAATTCTGTAGACGTTGTGGCCTTTATAAAAACTTTTACCAGCTCCTGCAGAATGTACAGTAAACGAGTTGTTTCGTGACATCAATGGTTTATGATTGGTTCAACCCATTTATTGTGTAATGTTGATTTATTCTAGCACACTAAGGAGATTGATTAAAAGCACATGAGTTATTTTAAAATTTGTATTTATTGGGAGAAACCAAGCAATTATATGTAAAATCAGACATTAATCTTCCATTCAACACATGGTTTGATGTAGCACCACGTTGATTGTAAATTAAATAATGTCTGTCTTTTTCCTTCAATATGGTTGTAAATTTAAAAGCTGTTCTAGATTCATTTTAAATAATGTGGTTAAAAACATGCTAGAAACTAAACACTATGACGGAACCATTTTGCCCCACATGCAACTGCTTCCCTTTATTAGATTTGCTCCACCCCAGACAGTTTGACATGGGTGTGGCAAAACAATTAATTAACTCATTAATATATATAAAAAGTAGGGGAACTTTCCTTCTTTTTAATATTAACTTAAATACTGTTTTGGCTTTTGGTTTTGGCTGAGTGCTTGGCAATCCTCTTTACTCCTTCCTCTACAGTTATCACAGACACACATTTGGGCACGGTTCATCATTGAGGAGTGTACCTTTTTAAGTATATAAAGTATGCAACAAAAAAGTACAATTCAAAAGTCAATCCTAATTTAAAAAATGTTTCTCTGTACTGGGTTAAAGTTGGGCAGCATTACTCTGGAGATCAAACTGTTTTGGCAAGTTTTCATTCTCTATATAGTCAGGGGCAGGATAGTCTAGTGGTCTAGGTGTTGGATTACCTAACTGTAATTGTAATTGTAGATGACTTTAATGTATGAGGAAATATTATAAGTAAAACTTACCACAGAAGATCCTAACTGGAATCCCTGGACTGTGATACGGACAGTATCTCCGACCTCAGCTTTACTAGGGCTCATCGCCAACCTAGGCCCTCTAGGAGCAGCTGATAAAATATTGACAACAATGTTAATATTCAATTAGAAGGTAAGAGATGTCTGTCCCTGACTGACTGACACTGATTGATTTGTCATTGGTCAGCCAAATGCCACGTGAGATGACGTTACTGTAACTGTAACGTTAAAGGACCATTCAGATTGAACACAAGTGCAAATCTCATTTAAAAACTTTTGTGTTGCTTAGGAGCACGCAGAAGGGGAAAAGTTTTATCTGTTTTGCTAGCGCTATTGTTTTTCTTGGAGATAACCAAATCTGATACATGTATAATTTGCAGCGGGCAGTTTTAAGACGAAGAGCGGTGAGAAGGAGAAGGCAGCTAGAATTTTAGCTAACACCATACAGTCCAGGCAGCAGGTTATACTATATTTGTATTTTTTCACGCTGCTCAATTGTCAACGTGTTAAAAATATAGCAAAAGTTCTGTAACCTGTTCGGATTATTTTGTTCTGGATGGTGGAATACATTGACTATACTACAGCAGGCTGAGCAGAGACAACAATTAGCGAGGGAAACATCCATAATTAGGTATATTAACTTATGAAGAGATCAGTCAGAATGTTAGATTAATCTGCTGTTTAAATCCATGTTTACCTCATCTCGGCACCTGTCTGTGTCACTGGCTGCGGTGTTGTAGACTGTCTACTTTGTATTTGATCTTGTAGTGATGTAGACCCCTGTGTCTATTTTTGTGTCTATATTTGAATAGGCCTTGTAGTGTTGTAGACAGACATTTCTATTTTATGTTGATGTTATTCCCCTTTAAGAAATACATGGTACTGAGACAGTGCAGCTGCCTGGATAGGATAGGATACATGTATATCATCCATTTTACAGTTGTGAATTTTAAAATGACGTCATCAGCAGGGCCCATCGAGAATGCTACCTCTGTGCTGAGAGTCTAGCTCCGCCACTGGTATTGTTCCAGTGGTTTTGTACACTCAACATACACCCTTTGCAAGTATCCTCAGTACCAAAAAAGGTGGTGGTGATGGACAATACCTGCCATGTCAGTGCCTCTCTGTAAGTCCTCTGAGAAAGGTTGAATAAGATGGCTGTGTAATTGGTCTTTATAAACACACACCCATTAATAATCAATTAGCTGATGTGCTTTGGCTTGTGTTAAATTGCCATCAATCATGGCCAAGGCCTATACACTATGTTCACTACACCAAAGAGGTGGAACCATGGACTCAAAGGGATCTCATTTCACTGTTGCACAAACCCAAACACTGCTGGAGGTTGTTAGGTGCTAATATGCGTCAATAGTAGGAAGTTTTAATTCTACTAAGGGTGGAGAAGTGACTAACAAAAAGAAAAAAGACATTTGGGTTGAAATCACCCAGAATACGAATGCCATGGGGTCTGACCAGAAGAGGACCACAGAGCAAGTGAAATTTAGATTGAAGAATCTGAAGGCCAGGGCAACAAAGGACCGTGCTGAAGCAAAAAACAGCCAACAAGCTTAAAATTATTGGAGTGATAACTTGCACGCTCTGCATGGGATTCAAGGTGTTGTAGGGGACGGTGAGCCCAGGATTGTGAGCCAGTTCCTCCTAATGCAGAGGAAACATTTATTCTGGATATCAGCACTGAGGAAGAAGGTAGATCCCCACTGGTAGAGCCAGTATAGAGCTCAGAAAAGAGGCTGGAAGCGTTTTTTTCCAAACAAAGATGACGATGCCTATTAGTCACTAAAAAAAAACGAAAGAGCAGAAGTACAGATTAGTCTGGCAAAGGAACAAATAACTCTTACCCAACTACAGCAAACCAAAGCCAGACTTGAGATATGCCTCCTAAAAGCAGGGCTTCAAAAAGCTGGTCTCTCCACAAATGAAGAACTCTGAACATTTTTTATTTTATTTTTTTTAACTACTGGACATTTAGCGCTTTTATTTTGAAAGTTGCGTAGGTGTTTTGAACAGTGCATATAGACATTGTGGGTTACTGCATAGGTTGTGACTTGATGACCAAGGACAAATGTGGGTCCTGAGGTTAGACCACTTGAGAACCACTGGTTTAAAGTGACCACATACTGGCTATTCTACCTGTTGTTCTTTACATAGCGAGTAGCCTACATTGTCATATGTAGTCCCATTTAGAGCACTGGTAATCCAGATTTGGTAATCTCGTAATCTTTTTGAATCTTGAAAAACCGGCACAAAAGATGGATTACCTGATGCTGGATAGCAAAACATGGGATTTCCAAATCTGGATCATTCTGATTCAGATTACACTTTTTTAACAACTGGGCCCTGCTTATCACTGGACTAGTATCTAATAGAACTTTCTCTTACTACCTGATGTCAGATGTGAAAAAGACAAATACCATTTTAGTAGTGGATAAAGGAAAACCACAAATTGTTGGAAATAATACAGTATCTACTTGAAGAACTCCTACACGATGTCTCCCAAACAACTGGCCAAACCATCAAACCCCCTGTCAGTCTCTAGCTCTTATAACCTCACATTACTAGGAACATTTCACCTCCCAGTGAAGCCAAGCATTAGCAATATAAATTAGCATTTATATTCCAGGGCAGGCAAGAATGCTACTTTTCATTTATTTTGATGAACCCTGAATGATACCTAAGATATGACATGCCTCCACTGCAAATGGACTTGACTGGGAACTCCTTCTCAGGAGCTTATCTTCAGAAGAGTGAGAACCCTCTACAAGGTAGATCAAGACAAACTTTAAGTTTTACCCAATGAACTTCAGGACCACCTGACCTTTTACAATTCTACCTAACCAAAAATTAACAATGTACAGCAACATTCTGTTACCAGTTGATTCCAACCCGAATAGTTAGATGGGTATTTGGGTAACTAGCTAGGTAGTAGACTAGTCGTCTCTCTGCAATGTCCCCTCAGTTACTCCTATAGGCAATACATTTTTGCTGCTGTGGTAATATATTTACAATATTTTGGAAAAACACAGTATTTTTCGTTTCGTATGGGGTGAGTCTCTTTTCAAATCTGTTTTGGAGACTACTTTTCTTAATGATAAAAGATGAAGGAACTGCATCATAAAGAGATAATTGGTATTTGGTATTGGTATTTCAAAGCATAGCGAAGAGAATACTATTGTCTCAAAATTACATAAAATAGTTCTATGTGTGTCATTTTAAATGAATACTTTATAGAAATATTTACAATCATCACCACTCACCAAGGGTCACCTCAGCCTGCATGGGCATGGACAGTGCCGGGTGTTTGACCTCGCAGCTGAACAGAGCATCATTGTCCAGCTGAGGATTGAGACTCCAGGTCAACATGGCACGAACCTCCATGGTTCCATCACTGGTCATGTGATGACGGTGCTGGTAGTAGTAGAGTGGGTCTGTGCTCTGGACCCAGCGGGGAAACTCCCGACTCACCACCGTCTCGGGGATCACCTCTGTAGTCGGCACCAGGTCCGGCTCCAAATCTTGCGACCCCCCCTGTTCTGTTTTGGGGCCATCTGAACCCAGCTTGGCCGGCTTTCCTTCGTGCTGTAACAGTGACAGAGATTTCTGCATCTTGGTGTCATCCAGGTCTCGGCTGATAAGAGGCCGGGAACTCCTGGGACCCCCTCGTCCCTTGTCATGGCTCTTTCTCTGGCCCCAGGCCTTGCGTTCTTCACCCATTAAAGATGAAGGCTGGGCGGATGACACTACGTCAATGAGTTCACCATCACGTTTGAAATAGACCTAAACCGAAAGACAACAAAAATAGCATTTAATTAGTAACCAAACACTAGCAACAAACTGCAAGAAAAATCAACATAGCCGAAATATCCTGGTTTCAATCCCCCATATACCAAGCCTACACTGTAAACCCAGATTTACGTGTAATTAAACTTTTGAGTGGTGACTAATTATTCTTTCATGTTTTGTTCAAAACCACATTCATTGCTAAATCAAATTAGCTGTTTGTAATATTCAGCTTAAGTATGCAGTGCACTGATCATGTTGAGCAGAAATAAATTAGGATGTCAAGTTTCTGTATGGGAGGAGCGGGGTCATTTGAAATTCTGCCTGCCGAGGGAAGTGCCCAGTGAAGTGCCTGCTCATGGCGCCATCGTGGCTGTGAAGGCTGTTGGTTTTTGAATGAAACATTGGTTCAAGTCGAATGGTGAGTGTTTAAATGAAGTGTTTGTAAGTAACGTTAGCTTTCCTGGAAAATTGACCGACCAAATGAGCGGTCCGGTCACAAGATAGCTAAACGCTAAAGTTAGCATAGTGCTAACGTGTCAGTTGACAGTTTACAATGTTAGCACATGTGTCTGCATGCTTGTGACTGAGGCTATCTTATCTCTGTTGAATGTAACGTGTAAATTCGAAATTATGTTGGTTGTACATGAGTGATTTGTTGCTTCTATTGCAGTAACTTGGAGAACTTTTCAGTGGACGAGGTCATATGTTAGTTAGCAGAGGTTGGTTGTGGGTTTGTGGTGGGCTAAATATATATTCCAAATTAGTTGTGCTAAAGGTTTTCTTTTGTTCTTTTTTTTTTACAGGTTTTTATGAAGATGCAGTGGAAGGGGAAGTTTTGTGAGTTTATATGTGAGAAAAGGGGTTACCTGTTAAAAAAATTACCGGTTGAAACATGGGACCTACAGTAGAACTGTACCTTTTCCCTGCTTACACCAAGAGTGCTTATGCACATTTACCTCACTATGTAAAGAAATGCTATGTCAAGTCTACTGTGAGACGCCAGAGGTGCTTTCTTTTTCCATGGTGTGTCATGCCATGGTCAGAGGGCCATGGCATGAATACAACGACCTGTTGTACGCCCTGTGCCACCATCCAAGATTTAATTGGAGGTAAAGTTAATTCTATTACCTTTGAACGTATCTTATTTTACATACAGTAGATGTATTTATATAGCTCTTTATGTATTTCAAAACATAAGCAGTGAGCAGAACAGAAATGTGTGATTTTGGAGGCACTATAACACAACAGAACATTTAAAATGATACACTATCATTCCATGTAAGTAAGACAACAAGCTATGGTCCTTGGGTCTTTGTAACTCTGTGATCTTAAAAAAAAGATCCACAAAACAAGGATATAGCTTATTTTAAGTTAAATTAAATTATTCATTACCCCCACAAATAAATCAGTATATATTTTTTATTATTGTCAACCATTCCATCGAATCTTAAAACGTCTCCTTACCGGGTGGGCAATGACACGGCCAGCAATGTATAAAACAATAACATGCTTTATGCAAGAAAATGTTCAAGCCGTTTTCTTTAAAGCTCATTGAACGTTACTGGTTAAATGAAACTTGAATTGTTGCAAATATTTCGGGCAATTTCGAGTGTAGGCAGTTGTAGCAATCTATGTTGTTTCAATAACGGTAGCAGGCTGACTTATAGAATGACGAATCCATTTCCCCAAATAAATTGTATTTATTTAAATATAATTAATCTGGCAAAACTTTGGGGGGGCATACAGGTGAGCTGCTGGCCAAATGACCCCCTGCCACCAGGCCTGGAGAGAGCGTATTTACTACTATTGACTTTGGTCATAATCAAAGCTTTGTTAACCAATCCGTTTTTATGTGAGGCTGCCTAACAGGCGTTATGAGCTAGCTAAAGGTAAGGTTAACGGTGACTTTCAAATTCAACATAAATTATGTGGCAATGATATCTAATTAACGTTGTTGAGTTTTCCTTAAGATGTTCCATGTTCATTTCTTTATTTTGAGAGAATTTAAGTAAGTCATATTAGATCATATTAACGCAAACTATTAGACAGACAGGTATACTTTTAGCCATTCTTGACCAAAAATAACCATATTATGATAGATTTTACCAGTCTTGTGCCTGAACGCGTTCATTGAACGTGTTCATATTTTGGGTGAACGTGAACTGAACGTACTGTATTACTGCCTGATGAACGTTACTGTGAACTTGTTCATTCTGGTGTCTGTGAACGGAACGCTCTCTCAGGTTAACTTCGTTAATTAGGGTGCCAGATTTCTATAGAGCCTTCCACGCGAAAACCCCGCTAAAACACACCGTAAAATGGCCTTAATATGTAGCGGAAAAAATACGCTATCTGGCAACACCAGCCACCAGTGTCACACCGCCACCAGTGTCGCACCGCCACCAGTGTCGCACCGCCACCAGTGTCGCACCGCCACATGCGTCATCAAAACAAAAAGCAGCATAGAAGCGACAGCAGTATGTAGACGACAAAAATGCAAGGACGCGTCGTATGATCATTTAAACGAGTTTAATGACAAGGTCGGTGAGGATGGGAAGAATCTCACATCTCTGTGCAAACTTTCAAAAAGAAAATCTGCAACAATGGGGAAATGCTGTCCCCTCAATGCTAATGTAAACCCTGTTTGGATAAGGATTCAAAATTGGATATGAAGATCAAAATAATTGCGATCTGTGGTTCTATATGGGCTGGTGCAATCATTTTGAAAAATTATAGCTCGCACCAACATATGGAAAAAAATAACTATGAACTAGTTTATTTTTGGAACTGTGAACTGTGAAATTTTGAAGTATGAACTATGAACTGAACTAGTTCATTTTAAAACTGAACTTTGAACTAGTTCATTTTAAAAAATTGTGAACTGAACTTTGAACTAGTTCAAGTAGAAAGTGAACTTTCCCATCACTGGATTTTACACAAATTGTTATTCTAAAAATACATATTGAAAAGATGTTTTCAGGGCTTTAAAAAAAATCCTGGGGGAGCGGTTGACAACGACCTGACCTGGCCGCACAACACCAGCTCTAATACCAGCAAAATACACAAAACCATTCTCACTTACTTCTATGCACTATCCTCTCACCTTCACACACACACTCTTCACACTACTGCCATTAGGCAGATATTACCGCAGCATATGAACAAGGAGCACGTGATTTAAGACATTTTTTCCACCTCAGGCCATACATGATCAACAATAATAACTGGACAATGATATACAATTCACTTTACTGTGTTGTCTGTGCTGTACTCTGTGTGTTGTTGTCAGACTGTTTTTAAACATATGACAAATAAACTTGAATGAATAGTTGCTACTTTCATGGTAATGGATTCTGTCGAGAGATAAACAGCTGTATCTTACCATAGGTGATGGCTTTCCTCCAGTAACAATGCAAACCAGGGTGAAGTTCTGTGCCTCATAGCGGTTGAAAGGAGCTGGGGTATCAGCTGCTATCACTGAGATCGACTTCGGAGGTACTAAAGTCAAAAAGTGTACGTTTTTAAAGCTGCATTACTTAACATTTCTAGATTCTACAATGTTTAAACAACCATTTAATATGAAGGGTGACTCAGCTTCTATAATTCATTTTGTATATCTATTCCCTGTCTTGTTCTGTATATTTTCCTTGTGTGCTTAAATTATTTTTTGTTTAATGTATTGATACGTGGGGCTAAAAACTCGATACAGTATTGTGGAAAAATTGTATTGTAGCATTTTCAATTATTTATTCTTTGTTTAGTTGATTTATTTTCATTCATGTAACACAAGACCTTGTGTTATGCTAACATACAAACTGAGAATGCTGCTATCTTCAGGCTTTTTTGAGTTACAAATCTGTGGTCTAACAAACTGCCATCATGACGGTCACTTTCAGTCCACTATGGCTCAATCCGATATGTTGACGCAGATGGCGCATATTATGTGGTCAACCTGCTAGCAGTACATTCAACAGAATGTTTTACAGAACATTTAATATTAGGCCCTAATCCTCAATTCTGATTTCTATTGGATTACACTATGACTATCAAAGGCTGTAAGACCCTATAATAAATTGTTTTAATACAATTTAAACAATCTACAATGCTGAATATTCCTCTCATTTCCTACCTATAATAGTTAGGATGATGCTGCTGGCAGCAAGAACCACCTTGTCTCTGGTTGTCCTGTCATAGATCCCTACATGGCACTCATACATGCCGTCATCCTGCATTTGGACCTCAGGAAGCCTGTTACCATGCACAATAACAGAAGAAGGTAAGGGCAAATACTTGTTTTTATTCAGATGTTATTCTACGATTATCCAAAATGCAACTATCTTAAAATTATCATATTTAACATTAATTAACATTAATAATGCTAATTAATTATTAGCATAATTAACAGGAAAAGCTGATGACCTGAATGCCTTCTACTGCAGGTTTGAGAGGGAAACACTCACACCCCTCCCTCACTCCAGTCCGAATGCAGCCCCCACCATTCACCTGGCTACCCCCTCATACTCAACCCACACTCATCATATGTTAACAGGACATCTGCCGCCTCTTTCAGAGACAATGTCCGCAAAGCACCAGACCTTGATGGTGTAACAACCTCCTGTGTCAGGGACTGTGCTGTCCAGTTAGCACCAATCTTCACATAAATATTCAACAGATCATTGAAGCTGTGTGAAGTCCCCTCATGCTTCAAAAGCTCCACCATCATCCCAGTCCCCAAGAAACCCTCAATCACTGGACTGAATGACTGAAGTCCTTTAAATGCCTGGTGCTGACCCACCTCAAAAACATCACAGGTCAGCAGCTGGAGCCCAGGTCAGTGGATGATGCAGTGAACATGGGGTTGCACTTCATCCTGCAACACCTTGACCAGCCAGGGACCTACGTCAGGATCCTGTTTGTGGACTTCAGCTCGGCATTCAACACTATCATACCTGAAATCCTCACCGCCAAACTCTCTCACCTCACTGTATCTCCTGCCATCTGTCAGTGGATCTCCAGCTTCCTGACTGACAGGAGTCAGCATGTGCGGCTGAGCGATGTCACATCTGGAACATGGACAATCAGCACTGGTGCACCACAGGGGTGTGTCATGTCCCCACTGCTATTCTCCCTCTACACAAATGACTGTACCTCCAAGGATCCAGCTGTAAAACTCTTAAAATTTGCAGACGACACCATTGTCATTGGGCTCATCCAGGATGGTGACGAGTCTGAATATCAGCAAGAGGTTGATAAGTTGGTGCTTTGGTGCAGTCAACACAACCTAGAGCTAAAAACTCTAAAGACACTGGAGATGGTGGTGGATTTTAGGAAGCCCAGTGTCAAATGGGGACTCATTCAAGTTTCTGGGCTCCATCATTTCTCAGGATCTGAAGTGGGAGTCCAACATCACCGCCATCCTTAAAAAGGCTCAGTAGAGGATGTACTTCCTTCGGCTGTCAGGGCCAGGCCGGAGAACTCAAACGCAGACACTTAACTTTCAAGGTAATAAGGCTTTATTAATTGTTTGGGCAAGGGAAAAGCGAAGAGAGATAGTCCAGGGCCAGGCAGTTGGTCGAGACCGGTGAGCAGACACTTGGGCAACGGTACCGTTTGGGATGGGCAGCGAGATGATGGGAACCAGGCAGGCAGAGGAGCAGGCAACGGTACAAGCAGGGCAAGGCAGCGAGACGGTGGGTAGGCAGGGCGGCAGTCCGGAAAGAGAGAGGAACGGAGGGTTGACGAAACTGGAGGCAGGAAGACACAGGGTTAAACGAGGAACGGGGAGAACTTAACGGGTATAAACACACAAGAGCTAATTAAACTACGGGGAACTGAAAACTACGAATAGGTTGCGGGAGAGATACTAAAGTGGGTAGCATAGTAAACACTCTGGCGGTGAGTCTCCCAGATAGGCAGGCTTATAAAACGCCAGGTAAATAATCCCCAACTCATGGCACCTGGCGAGAACGCACACCAGGGAGCAGCACCTATAATGACTGGCAGAGAGAGAGAGAGAATGAGAGCAGGAACGCTAGAGCGGGAGCGTTAGATAGCGAGAGAGAAAGGAGGACCATTAATCGCGGAGGGTTCCTGGCAACTGCGGAAACATGGCCTACCACAAGATCTGTTGGCAATCTTCTACACTGCTGCCATTGAATCCATCCTCTGCACATCCATCACCATTTGGTTTTGGACAGCCACAAAACAGGACAAACGCAGACTACAACGCACAATTCGGACAGCTGGAAAAATCATTGGTGCCCCCCTGCCCTCCCTCCAGGACTTGTACACTGGTAGGACCAGGAAGCGGGCAGAGAACATCACCAAAGACCTCACACATCCTGCACACTCTCTTTAACCTCCTCCCCTCTGGCAGGCGCTACAGATCCCTGCGCAAAAAATATATATATATTTGTATTTTGTATATTACGTTATGTGTTTATATGTATACTGTCTATTGTACAGCACGTTACTACTACATGTCTATTGTTGAATGTATAGAGAGTTAATACAGAAGTCAAATTCCTTGTGTATGCAAGTACACTTGGCCAATAAATCTGATTCTGATTCTGAAGTAATATCAAAAAATCAGTTAGCCGGTAGACGTAAAGAGTGCAAGCCAATCAGTACTCAGGTGAGGGGCATGAGCTCTTTGAGTTCCAAAACAAACCAAAAAGTTTAACGCTGAATTGTAATAGAAATTGAGCAGGGTTGGGTCCAATAAGCTTTTTCCCCTGAAAACCTCAGTTCTTAAACTTACACTGACTGGTGTAGATGCAGCTGAATCAATGCTAAACTCATTTGTAATCACGGCGCCCTCCATGGCAGGTGGATCCAAGTATGTAGAGTAAAATAACTAATTCTGTACCTGAAGCTTTATCTTGCATGCATGTACTGTACATGGTTTAAAACATGTAAGATAATATTTATTTTTTTTAAAGAGTACAACATTGCAACAAAAACATGATCTTACCGAACAGTGGACTGGTATACCAGATCCTCTCGCCTGCGATTATCCTCCATATTGGAATAACTGGTGTTGTATATGGCATCATATGTAAAGATTTTCTGCTTGGCACTGCCCCCATCTACCACCTGTGAGGACAAAAACATGAACTTGCTTTAACTCTTAAGAAATTAGGTTTTGGCCACTATACAGTGCCTTCTGGAATGTTTGGCAAAGAAAGATGAGCAAATATAGCGTCTGCTAAATGATCTAATTGTAATTGTAAAAAAAATCCATAAAAATGTAAAGTTTAACCTTTCAGGTAAAATTATAAAATGAAAAAAAAAAAAAGGTTTTCCTACCGGTTACAATGTTTTTGTTACAATTAGCACCCATAGAAATGTATATGAACAAAATCTAATTGACATACAGTATATTCCTATTTCATACTGAGTCTTTAGGAAATATCTATATTTATATAAATATGAGTTGACACGCAGGCCAAACACCTTTAGTCATCCGGGAAGATCAGAGAATACACAAGTGAAGTAAAAGGCTTCAAACCTGAAAATAACCATCTCCACTATTGGAGCAAGCAGAGGATGGTTCGAAAGGCAATACTTTCTCCAGTAATCACTGTTGGACAATTGCAGGTGTTGGTTGCATCCTGGGGTCACTAAAACCCTATTTTGACGGGATTAGTTTTACATGGAGTTTCTCAGTGAGTTTAGTCCCATCCAAAGGTGCCATTTTAGTCAATTTTACACACTGCGCGCACCCAGTGTCAGGCGCCTTTTACCTTCATTAAAACAGGCTGCAGAAATAACCTCGGGTTATATTAATCCTGTGCGAATAGACTTGAGTTTTTTCTCAAGTACAGAGGCGCTGGAGGATGCATTTAGTTTGGTCATGCATAGCACTATTTTTGCCTGATCCAGTATACAATATACCACTATGTACAGTGTCGTGCCCGCAGGACAATCACCCTCTCCTCCTCTCTGAGCCTCAGAGGGTGAAAAGAAGAAACAAAGAAAAAAAAGTGATACTCAACCTGATCTCTCTATTAACCCATCATTTTGTAACTCTAAACACTTGACTGTCTGATACGACTAAAGACCAGAGAAAGGGCTGTGATTTAGACACAAACTCACAAGAAAAACACAAAGATTTATCAATTCATTTAGGGAAAGTATCTGAAGTGCATCTCCTCGTCGAAACTGCACCGGCTTAACAAGCATGTTATAGGCTATTCCGACTTTTTGCCTTTCTTCATGTAGCGGGCGAAGCGGCCGTCTCCTGTTCTTATGCTTTCTCCTTGAAAGCAATGCCAAACATAATAATTGGTCCTTGACATTGAGAAGTTGTAATCAGTTGCAAATAAATACTCTCACAACAATAATAGCCTAAAGGACAGAAGAGTTCACCTAACCTTTCTTCATTTTCCTCAAAGACATTGTGCCGTTCCTACTGATTTTTTGTATATAATGCTACCTTTCGTTGAAGAGAATATTGCTACGGTATCTAGTTCAGGCCGCGTGGAGTATGTATGGTCGCATGGCATGCGCGCCTTGTCTGCAGAGGTCCGTGCGCCACCCAATATGGCAAGTATGTTTCAGCCTTAACACTGAATGTCTCCTTTGTTAGAAAACTACCATACATGGTTAGCCAGACCAGAAATAACAATTTCTCCTCCAACTTAAACTGACTAAAACAGCCCAATTCAAGTTCTTAACTAAAACAGACTGCTGAAGACACATTTAGAGCAAGGCCCTTGTTTTACACTCTTTGAACACTAGCCTGACATGGGTCCGTGCACGGCAATCCTGACAGTACCCCCCCCCCTTTAAAGCCCTTAGTATGGTCAGGCTCCTCAGGACGCCCGACCAGGACCCAGCGGAGGCAGCTGGACCACTCCGATGATTGACGGAACCGACGGAAGGTATGCATAATATAGTTCTTCTTATAGCTTTTTGAGAGAATGCCATGCACAGTGTTTGAAATCTTGCAACTTTAATGGAAGTACAAGCAAGTCTGTTCCACTTGTATAGCTCAACCTCTCTTACGCATATAAACACTATACATAAAGAACTGTTATTAGTATCCTTATTTGCATATGTTTTTTTATCTGTGCATACTGCAGCAGGAGAACCGCAGCTCCAAATAAATTTCCCAAGGCCAAGAGAGGGGAACATCTTGAGTCCATTGTGAAGACCAAATACACTACTGGTTAGTTGTTCTATACATAATATATGCATGATTCATAATACACTACCGTTTTTATTTTGACACCACATGAGCGACAAGGACTACATTTCCCAGCGTGTCAAAAATATAAACAAGCAGTAAACACTAAATTTACAATTGCAGTTGCTTTGGTTAACAGTTTAGATCATATGAATTACTCTATATGCTATGTTATGTGCTCACGCCTGTGTTTTAGAATATGTCATTGAGCTTATGGACCTCCTCTTTAATGAGGTAATCCGTGACCCTGCACCATTTGTGGATGAGCTGAAAGCAGTGGCTGTTTCTGGATTCCTGTGTTCACAGTTTGCGACCTGACAAAGGAGATGCAATTGCTAGCCATGTGTCATGGGTTCATCAGACCAGATGGGACTGATGAAACTTGAAAGGCGGCTGCTTTCTGCTGTACATGTAAGTCAGCATCTCCAAAATAATATTACTCAATATACTATGTATTGTTACTCAAAATGTAGTAATTTAGGTTATATATACACATTACTCTAATGCTCTTCCCCTGGGTATTTCCCAAAGTGAGCAGTGCAGTTAATTGTCACAAAAACAAACACTACAGATGCATAATTTCCTGTTTAGAGAAAATCCCTCCTCTGTTTACACATACAAACATGTCCAAGACTTCAATTAAAATGTATTGGTGTAACACCGGAAGCCGCCACCCCTCCCCGTTCGAGCTCGCCGGAATACTAGCCACCGGCCGTCGGCCGTCAACATTGCCAACACACCCTAATTACCCCACACACCTGTTTCCCATCCTCTCATCTGCCCTCCCGCAGTGGCTATATAAGCAGGAGGGTGGATGAGGGGAATTGTCGGTTATTGTTTATACGTATTTACGAGCGTGAGGCTCTGTATTATTATTAAATTACGACACGCAGCAGCGCAAAACAAAGCCCAGGTGTCCGTGTGTGTCTCTGCTCTCTGCACTTGCACTCCAGACGATCATACCCTTTACAATTAGAAGTGTATGAAATTTTGTACATAACAAATGTCCAAAACATTACAATATATATATTTTTTTAATTTGAATTAAATGTCATTTAAATGGGGAGGTTTAAAGCCTGTGTACTCCGCATCTTCATCGGGGAACTCCTGTTGAATCCGGACAACAACACAACAAGGTATTGCTACCCGGTTGTGCTTTCCCAGGTATCCCCAGCACCAGGAAACAAATGATCTGTAGGCCAGGTAGCGAGCACGCCAAGAAAGCTCTAGAATGTGGTGTCAAGGGTAGTCTTATGTAATCAAGTAAGTCATGTATATGAAAACATGTATGAAAATTAATAATAAAGTTCTCACATAGATTTTCATATATATTTAGTCTTATTGCACTTACACAAGCAATAATGACTATTATCCAATTACTTATTCTACAGAAAATATGACCAGCTACCTCTGGATCTTATGCTGAGATATTGTACTAGATATTGTAGTATGAATGTGAGAATCTTAATCAAATTAAAGTTTTAGAAATGTCAAGTGTTAAAGCAACCATTGCACCAGCTGCTGGACATTGATTTAGTGATGTCTATAGCAAGGTTAGAGGAGTGCCCTAATGTTGGTTATCTAATGTTATGTCTGTCAGTATTGCATACCACATTTTTAGGTGTTTCTGTGTGATTCTGCTTTTTATCAGGTTGAATGTTGTGCATGGTCAACTTAATTTTCAGGAGAGTCCATCTTGGGAGCAAAAAATGAAAATGGATGTTCTCCATTGAGGTCAGAGTAGTCCTCCAACTGAGTGACTATTCAGATTTCCCTTCTGTCCTGGCTGTCCTCTTTGGGTCATACTACGTGTTCAACATTGAATATCACAGCCATATCACTGGAATTTATACAGAGGTGAGCACTAACTTGTTGTTGTTATTTTTCACTGGGGATGGGAACAAGAACTCATGCTCGTTTTTACTACTAAATTAGGCAAGGCAAGTTTAATTATATTGCACATTCAATACACAGAGCTAATTCAATATACTTTAAATAAATAAAAGCAAAGGGAACATGAAGATATAATTAAAGAAAGGTGAAGAACATAATTAATGATGAAATGGAAGCATAAGAGGGAGCAAATAACGGTTAAATAATAGAGTAAATACATTTCTAAAGTAAGATCTGAGCCACTTGATAACCATACCCGAAACTCTTCTGTGTAGTAGTATATTATGATCAACCATGTAAAAGGCTGCACTTAGGTCCAATATCACTAGGATTGATGTTTTGCCTGTATCTGTATTGAGGCGTTTATTTTGATGGGAGCCGTTTCAGTGCTGTGAACGGAAACTTGACTGAAAGCTATCAAAATATCCATTTGACATTAAGAAGGCGGTTAGTTGATTTAAAAAAAAAAAAATTCAATGATTTTGCCAACAAGTCTTAGATTTGATATAGGCCCTGTAATTGTTTAATTTGTATGAAAGCATGTAGATTCCATTTTGAGTAGAGGCTTTATAACAGCTGTTTACAGGGACTGTGCCAGATGGCAACGATGCAGAAGGTAGGCTGGTAGGCAAAGTATCTAAGCAGCATGTGGAAGATTTTGTACTTTCATTGTCTATCAAACTAAATTCAGACATCAGTTGTCCTCTCTTTGTTGATGGCCATTCTAACTGTTGAGTTGCCTTTGCAGTCTTTGCAGTTAATAAAACAGAGAAGTTCATGTGCCAAATGTGAAGTGGGGTTAATTGCACTGATTGTAAGTCGCTCTGGATAAAAGAGTCTGCTAAATGCTGTAAATGTAAATGTGATTAACTTGACTGTTGCGAATAGCACACAAGTATTGTTTATATTTGTATTGATGATGTTAGTTAAAAAAAGAATATCTTGTTTGCATATTTCAGCATTATGCATGGAGCATCTCTTTATGGTTTTGATAATGGACCTGAAGTTTGTATTTGTGCCATTTTCTTTTAGTCCTACACTGTCTATGATTTTAACAGTTGGATTTTGTTTCCATGGTGTCTTCTGTTTGTCTTAACTTTCATCTTAACTGTCATCCATAATATTTGCCATTTCTGAACCAGTTATTCAGCAAATCATCCCGGAATCTGACAGTTGATTCAAGGTTCTTGAAATTGCCTGCTCAAAGAGAGCACTTGTTTAATCTTGTATGATGCTTTTTCTTACAGTCATAGATCTGTTCTGAATGTGTTTGACACACAAAACACATAGAAATGATCAGATAAGGCAGAGTCCTTGATGGTAGTGGAGATATTTAGACCCTTTATGATGACGAGCTCCGGGGTATGAAAAAGAGAGTGAGTTGGCCCCTGTACATGCTGTGTAGTGCATTTAGTTCCTTAGCATAACTGTTTCCTGGATTATCTACATGCAAGTTGAAATCCCCTGATATAATACTAATAATACAGTCAGAATCCATCCAAATTACTGACTACAGTTTGCCTAGCTCATCAAGAAAAACTTAAGCCAAGTGTTGTGGAAGCCTGTAACTGACAAAATATCAGGAAAATACTTAATGAGAGCACATAGATATTCAAATGATACAAAGCCACCAAGCCTGCTCTTTATCATCTTGCCTTGATTAAATTCTATACTTGGATTATTTGAATTTTAATATAAATTTACTAAATAATTCCTTAATTAGACAATATAGATTAGGGATGATGACGTTGATTGATTATTAGAATAGGCCAACAACTTTCCATGGCTTAGTCAATAAGTTACACGTGTTCTCTTGATGCTTTTTTCTGACAGCGCGATATCGAATTCTACTTAAAGCAAACTCTTTCAAAACTTATATTTTAAATCATTCTAAGAGTTGTAGAGTGATGTAATTGAATACCAAATAATATAAGCCTATTTGCGATGTAGTAATGAGGTGTGACACTTTAAACTTTGATGAATCTGCTGCCAGAGGTGTGCTGCGGTCAAGTAAACAAGATTGGAAACCAGTTAGCTTGGAAACCAGTAGGAACTTAACACCGTCACCGTGTGTTGTAAAGAAAGCCTCAGATTGACCCCAGCACACAGACAAGCAAGCAACTTGACACTTGCTGTGTTCATGGTCATGAAGTTTCATAGTATTATTTCTGGCGACAAATTAGTCGTTTCTGTTTGTCTTTGGCTTAAAGGTTGGCTTACTCCTTGTAAATATCGCTACATCGCTTTTAATTAGTCTGACAGTAGCTAGCAGCAGACAGGCAGCAAGTGATAGTTACCTGCATTCCGCAAAGACCCGTCCCTAATCTGATTTACAATCACATGGTGCTATTACATGGAGCAGGTAGTGGTTAGGCATCTTGCTCAAGGATGCTTACAGGTAGGCCACCTCTGGGGGTGGGAGTCCAACACCTAGACTATTCTGCCCTTGTTTTTTCAGTCGAGGCATTCCAACAAGGTAAGGTTTCTTGTATTTTAGTCGAGTTGACACTTGTTTGTGAGAAGCTTGATATGTGCTCTCAGAGATAGGAGGGGCGAGCAGCAGGAGATTTTTTCTGTTGTCTTATCTCCAATACTAGAGCCCGACCGATATGGATTTTTGGGGGCCGATGCCGATGCCGATATTAACTCGAAAAGAGCCGATTTATAAGCCG
>JAODLI010001976.1:0-10856 GCA_027575585.1 Percopsis omiscomaycus
TATCTCTCACTCCCTCCCACACACACACACACACACACACACACACACACACACACACACACACACACACACACACCGTGTGAAGCGCCCCAGGTAACCCAAAGTGACAGCTAGGTGTCTTCAGGACCCTGTCCAGACCTGTGAGGTGTGGGGCGTCTGCAATGCCTCCCAGATGTGGCAAGATTCATCAGTGGCACGACTGCATACGCACGCACACACTCACATGAACCCTCACACCAGATGTGGCGGTGGGAGTCATAACACAGCAGGCCACAGCTGTTGAGATGCAGAGACAAAGCAGGACCGTCGAGCGCTTGCCGTCAACTACCTGGAGTCGAGGACAAGTGGGGTTAAATCAAACTGACATTGATTGCCAGTCTGGGTAAAGACTGGCAGGTGCATTTGAATTTACTCTAGTGCGTGTGTGTGTGTGTGTGTGTGTGTATGTGTGTGTGTGTGTGTGTCTGTGTCAAGTCAAGCTTGTATGTAGAGATATGCAGGCTTGTACAGAGACACCGTTCATGTATTCAGTACAGTAGTTACAGCAGTTTAAGTTGTGCCGTTGTGTAGGAGTGTTGTGGAAAAAGCTTGTGCTGGGCACCGCACAAATTTATGACACCCTTCTATTCCCTACCATTTTATCGCCTACACACACTCACACACACACACACACACACACTCACTGGGACCTGGCATAGGTTGCTTCACTAACCATCTGAGTCCAACTGCCTTACATTAGAACCATCAACGTTACGTAATGTGGCATAAAATTTAAGTATTAAAATTCCGTCCCTGATGAAATGTGTTCTGTCCAATGGAATGTGACAGTTTTTATTGCAGACACGCTCTCTCTTTACCTTTCCAGGTTCAGATATTGTACTGATGTATCAACCGTTGGTGATAAAGAAGAAAGATGCCTCTTTGTAGTTTAGTTGTGGAAACACAACCTCAATATTGCCATCTTGTGGTAATATTTAGAATAACAACTCAGTAGTAACGAAGGACTTAATTTATTATAATACTGTCAGTAATTAATAATGATGTATTTGCTAATGTTATTTTATCTGTTTGTTTTTGTTAGAAGATAGTTTGGTACTAAATGACATGTAATTTATACATGTATGTAACAAAAATGTAATTAAGACCCTCATTTTTGCAAATCTTTTATTACACAGGACATTTAGTTGCATTGATGTGACAGGTAAACTTAAATTGTATGTTTATTGGTTTCAATAATGGCTATTTTTGTTTTTTTATTGCTACCTGTAACAACCTGCTGATTGGTCTCCTGCAGAGATAATTAGGTGTTTTGAGCCCTTGAAAGTGCATGTGGCATGTTTCTCCAAGGGCCTGCATTGGTTAATAAATAAACATATAGCCCATTATAGCTCTTTCTCTCTCTCTCTCTCTCTCTCTCTCTCTCTCTCTCTCTCTCTCTCTCTCTCTCTCTCTCTCTCTCTCTCTCTCCCTTTCTCTCTCTCTCTCTGCTCTCTGTATCTGTTTGCTTATGTGCATGCATGAGTAAAATTGCAAATGAATAAATTACTATCTGTCTGTGTCTATACGTGTGTGTTTATGCATTAATTTGCCATCACACCTGTATTCCCTAGATGAGCGGTTTTGACATATATAATATCCTGTTCTAGACCAGTGTATGTTCTGTACCACCTTAATGTTAATTATATTCAGCATTATATTCTGCATTATATTCTGCATTATTTTCTGCATTATATTCTGCCAGCCCCCAATCCCTCCCAGATTGACTGTGTTCTGTCAGTGCTATCCAGATTATTTAATCATCCATTGTGGCTCAGTGGCTCTTTCTTTTCCCTGTGCAGGCTATCTTTGAAAAGATCCAATCAAGGCTTCAGATGCCCCTGACCTCTATAGCCAGTGTGTTGACATTTCCTGTGTCACAGGAGTTATATGTCATTCAACCCTCACAAAGATAGCAACTTCTTTATGCTTTGACCAATATTTCTTTTAAAGATTTGCTAAATCGAAATGCTGCTAAACCTGTTATGCTACTGTATATCCGAAGCAGACATTGTTCTTAACTATAGTGTTATTAGCCCAAATACATGTACAATGGGTTTCACAGTATACAAACGGACACAGTTAATGAGTTATACATTCTTTCAGAAGCGTAAAAGACAAACAAGGGCAGGGTGTCCTGTAGTGGTCAATGTGTTTGACTCATAGCTAAATGGACATGGGTTTGACCATTAGATTGCCTACCTGCAAGTGTCCTTGAGCAAGATGCCTTAAGCCTACCTACACTTGTAACTGTAAGTCGCTAAGTTACCTGAATGTAAACGTAGGAGCCAAAACTACTGACACCCTACAGAATATGTCAGTTGTTTTTGTCAGTTCTGTTGATAACATTGGTATTTACTAGGATGAGGTCATATTAACCATAGGCCGAAGCCATAAATGACATGGTCCACATTCTTTTTGTTTTTCATCTTCGTATACTGTACAGCCTTACACGCCATATGGTCAGCGCAGTACTACTGTAAATGCATTACCTGCTTGTGCCAGGCTGAGAGCCAAACAGCTCTGTGCTTGCAGTGAATGACCTCGGGGATAAAACATACACACACACACACACACACACACACTGCACAGACTTGATGCTTCATAAGCGACAGCAACAGGGATGGCACTCACCCAAAGACTCAGCCTGCAGACTTTTACACTGCCCTGCTGCTGCTTGGTCGCCAGCCCTTCATCCTGATGAGTATACAGCCTCCTGGCCTGCAGGAGGATGAAGTAACCCGCTGGATTAAATTGCTGTAGATAATTGCAAAAGAAAGGTTGTCATTGCTACAGGACTCATCTATATGTCTACTTGAATTAGTAACCAGGGCCTTTTCCTGTTTGAACTAAGATTTATATTCGTAATTGTGATTCATTCGAGATGTAAGAGCTTGAAAAAAACATTCAAAACCACCTCTCAAAAGGTAGGGACAGCTGTCTCGGAGTGAAATGGTTATTTTGGTTCCTGTGTACAAAAAACATAAATAAAACAGTATAGAATTTAACTTTTGCTGTGCTATCATGCCTGTGAGCGTAAAAGCTAAATATAATAAAATTACATTAAAGATTCCCTGCAAAAAGAATTTCCACCACTGAAAATATCTTACTAGCATGCATACTGCATACACAGTAAGCCTCATAAAGAATGCCAGGATCTATTAATATGCAACATTGACACACCCCCATGCCCTCATGATGGCAAGAGGCAACATTGTGAAATACAACTGTACATGTTTAAGTGTAGGCAGCTTTGTACTGTACATGCGCTAAAGGTGTCCAGTCACCAGATCACTCTACTGTGATTCATATCTTTGGTTGCAGCTATATGTGACATTACACCCGACAAAGTACACGCCTCCAAATCAGATTTGTAGGGAGGTGTGTCCCTCTTCAGAGCAGGAATGTGTACAAATTCTGTACAAAAAAACAGTAGTATAGTTAAAGTAATTCCTCCAATAGGAGTTAAGCACACAATATTTTTTGAGGGGAGGGTGTCATTAAATTTAAAATGTATAGAGAGTAAATTCTAGCATCAGCACTACTAAGCAACAGTTAAACCTTTATATTAGGAAATGGGAGTATATTAACCACTGACAGTGAGCTTGTCAAGTCATTACATGACTAGTTTACAATCCTGTCATTTTAATTGCTTCATATCAACACTGTGTAATTGCATTGTTTTCCCCTTGCTGCTCTGTTTTACTAAGATTCTCTTGTGATTGACATCTGATCTGAACTAATTAGCATCAGATGTTTAGTTAATCTCTAAAGGCTCTTCATTGTTGGGGAAGGGATTAGTACCTCCAATGTCATCGTTCCATCTCTACACACTCTCTCAGATGACACACATTCTTTACTGCCTATATACTGTCGATCCATCTTTTGTCTGACTGCTTGCCAGTCTATGTGTCTGTCTGTCTATCAGCTTGTCTGTCTGTTCTGCACTCACTTGCTGACTCACTCACTAAAAGCCTTATTGGCTTAGGCACTTTCTGAGGCCCCTCTTGGAAACAGAGTGAATTAAGGACCTCTGAATCATGTATCTGTCTGTAACACTTTCACAGCCAAGATTCCCCTCTTCTTACCAAATGTCATTCACTCACTCGCTCCATCTCTCCTGAAATTGTCTAGAATCAGTCTATTTCAACACAAACACATAAAATTGATTTTATTTTTTTATTATTAAAAGAGAATTTAAATATTTTAAAAAAAAGCCTGGTTCACGCTCATCTCTACTCAGTATAAAAAGGCTTTACATTATAGTTTCTGTTAGCCAAAGGCGTGCAAAGTCTATGCACTGTGTGAAAAACCTTGACATTTTCTATACAAGCCAGTCAGTGAGAAGAGAATGTGGCTTAGTTCGTGTGGAGGAACAAGTCAGACAGCCTTTACTCCATCTGTCACAGGAAGAAGACGACTCATCAACTGAGAAAGTCAAGGACTGGCAGGAGAACAAGGAACAACTCAATCCCTTGAGCTAATTTATTTAAGGTTTTTACCAACTTTGTTACTATATGTATTTGTAATTGCCAACTTATTTTGGTGGTTTGGTGCCAGTCATAGTAGCTAATCACTTTTATAGTACACTGATGATAACTGCAGGACATGAGTCTTTCACAGTGGTTATAGGGGCAATATTTGCAACAAGTTACCATCAATGATACTGCAATGTGGCCTTTGTTCTTAATGGGCGTCGCCAATTCGTGCTGGAGGGGGTGGGTCAATTTCGTCGTCACAGCTCAGTCAGTAGGCTATCTGTCAATGCCAAAATAAAACGAGTAAAACTTTTGTTTTCCAAGTCATATCAACGAACGACAAGCATGAGGGATAAAGATTAATATATTATCTACTACCCGTTTATGCGTGCACGGCGTTGTTTGTATCCGAGTCATTTTATTTCCACAGGGACGCACACAGAAGAAATCTAGTGGTTGTTAGCGCCCAGGCTAGCTGACTTGCTAGCTAAGTTAGAAGAAAGTGAAGAAGACGGCAGCTAAAGGGGAGCTAGATCCACCTATTCACACACATGCGACTGATAGCAGGTAACAGCATTCACCTTACACTATTTTACAAATCGTAGAATACGCTTCTTGGCGCATACGTTAGTATATTGGTACAATATGGGTTTAATATATAAATATTTTAACCGCAGTAGCTGTTCTTCTGTATGTTGGATACGGCTGGTGTAGTGCGGATATAGTCACCCCCCCACCGTCATTGTTCCTTCGCCTACTATGTGGCTGTTAGTAACCCTGGCAACATGAACATGTTATTATAATAGTATTAATATATTCATGTATTCATGCACTATTTATTTGGGCTAAAATGGGGTTAGTTTCTTTGCGTTTGATTGCCTATTCAAATAACGCTAATAATAACCTTACTGTAATCAAAGGAACACTTCTGGCGGGGGAATGATTTCAGCACCACACTTGCAGCATAGCTATGCTTCTAGCCAGCAACTTCGCTTTCTACGTTTTTTAGCGATTTTTCTTTTGTCTTAGCTGCTTGTTAAATCTCGTTCAGCATCTGGCTGTTATCTTTGTTTATCACATGTAATGGAGCCGATGTTTTTGACCCGTTGCTCATCACTTACAACAAATATGACTGCATGACGCACCCAGGCTGGCAAGTTATGCATTTATTATGTGTTTGCCTCCACAACAATGAGTACCGTTGGATGCAGAAGAGAAAATTCGAAAGAAAACCCGAGTGCAAATTGTAGCATATTAACTATATCCTATCCTTGACAGTTTATTTCATTCAATTGATTGCATTGCTATAGTATACCAATGCGAGTATACGAGTTAAATAATCGTTCATTATGCTGGACAAAACATTTATTCAAAAAGGCAATAATCATAATATTTGTGTGCGTTGTTTTCGGTAAGAAGGGAGGACAAATGACTTCCAAGTCTTGAGAACGGCGGGAGCAGTCACCCCTGCGGCCCGGTGCAGCAATGCGGTAGACAGAAGCCGTTTTAGATTTCCACTGGAACAGGAGAAATTGAACCGCTATTATTTATGTTGGTCGATATGCCACGGGGTCATAGTTTGCTGACAGCAGCAGATAGTCTACAGGAACAAGGTCAAACGTGGACCATAGAACAACTTGCCTGACTGTCTGTCAGGCACAGTAAGGAGGCTGTAGGCATGCACCGAAGTCTAAACCACTCTGCCAGGTGAGGACTAATAAATAATTCAAGCACATGCAGCTTATGATCAGTGTGGCCCTGGAATGTGCATGGCGACAAAGGGCTCTCTGAGAACTACAGGGTCAGGATGGTGAAGCCTTTCCACCGTAATTGCCTGCCTGAGACTCCATGTTGAGCTTGCACCTGCTATGGCTTTTACAGAACGTCACTGCCTCTGGACTCATCACAGTTGCAAATAATCTTGTCAATTTAGATGTTAATTTTGGGTGTATGCCCTTATTGCTGTGATCTTAATGTGCAGGCCTGTATTTCAGGAGATCCCTTGTCTCGAACTTTTCGCGATTTGTAGCCATGATGGTGTTCGAAGTAAAAATAGAAGATTTTTTATGTAGGCAAGGTATTACAATATGTGCTTGTCGGAGGTGAGGCGAATTCTGATCTTCTGGTCTAATGCTGGTCTTCGTGCCTTTTTTTTAAAAAATTTTTTACATTTATTTATTTTTAAATTTATTATTATTTTGAGCTCTGGTGGTAAACAGTTTTGTTGTTTTTGGTTAGGACTACTCTAACATACTGCATGTTACGTTAGACGACTGGGTCAGAATAAAGTGATAGCTGCTCATATTTCTGTCTCCATCCTGTGCACGTTCACTTAGCGGTGTCTGTCACACTGCTGAAGCTCTTGCTCCATCTCTACAATCCCCTTTTCTTTCATTGCTGGGCTCAGCCGTTTCTCTTCAGGGATTTTTGGTGTGTCCTAAACAATTCAACGTAATCCCTCCTTTGCGAAATACACACAACAATGGAGACCTTTATGCTCCCAAATTTGAGATTTTCACACGCATATATTTCCAAATGCCTCTAACAAATGCTCAAATGCTGAGGGATTTTCTCACCCGCATGGATGCACGCACCCACCCACACTTCTCAATTCCTCTTTAACACAGACACTTATATTTAGTTATATTTTTAGTTTATTTTCTCTCTAATGCTACCATTTTCACTCTCTGACATGCACAGTTCCCAGTTCCACTTCAACTTATGCACCTTCCTGCGGTCTTGTTCTGTCCATCGTTGTCCTCCACTGACTCTCACTCTCCCTCCACCTCCCTACCTACCTCAGTTTCTCTTTTTTCTGCCTGTGTCCAGGACAGACCTGTATCAACTGATCCAGTCAGAGGGTATCATCTTATTTTCATCCTAGTCTCCCCTCCCCCCCTCTCCCTGTGTAGGTGAGTGATGGAGACAAGAGAGTTGACCGTGGTGGCCGGCAGCTTCGTGGGCTTCCAGTTGATGTTCTCAGTGGCCAGCCCGCTACTCTCCTCCGCCCTCGCGCCCGCATACGGGCGCCTACCTCCCACCAAGCTCACCGAGTGGAACTCCAGGTGGGTCACCGAGCAACGTCACCGCTACGTCCCCTACTGTAGCCCCCCCCCGTAGCCCCACGCCCGTCTGAGTCAGTGCAGCTTCAGACCTAGTCACTTTACTGTACAATATAAAGGTGTGCCGTGGTCATGTTATATATATATATTTTTACAGCACAGGAAATGTCATGGAAGGGTTGAACATCTGCATTTGTAAATAGGACATATTTGCATGAACTTATAACGCAGGTTATAATTTGCTTTGGCACAAAGTGGATAATTAGGCCTGCGTGTACCAGGACTTTGACTTGGGGGACTCATTCACCAGAGATTAACATGAAAATGGTAAATACAACAGATATACAAGAAATATTGGCAATTAACTATAATAAAGCTTTAAAAGGGGAGAATAAAATATATTTAGGGGTCCAACTGCAAGATGAACTGTGTGTTAATTATTTTATGGATAAGCGCAGGCTGTGGCTTTGATGGTGGTGCAGCACATTAAATTGAAATTATGTTATCAACATTTAAATAGAATCTATTGATTGATAAGCTTTCAAACTGAATGTGCTGTTCTTATAACACTGATGCAATTATCCGATAGTGATTGCGGCATTCTTTGGCTTAGTGTTGGTGTGTTGCTTGGTGTTTCATGACAACTCTGAACCTGTGTACTGTTGAATAAGTGCTTTTGAGATGCATAACGCTTCTCTAAGAACAGGCCACGGGCCAACTCCTCCACATTCCTCAGCAATACAGCTGTGATTTGAAAGTATTGGCTCAGCAAAGTGTAGTTTTGGCTTACAAATGGCTTAGGGGCTCAGTTCAAAGGGCAATGATTTACATAGTTTCGTAACTTTGTTTGGTAGAATTATTTCTCTCTCTCCACTCTCTCACTCTGTGCACAAAAGTGTGTTCTTCAGTATGTGGGGATGACAGACTAATGCTATAGGACGTAGCAAGTCAAAAGCTAAACACTGATGGTTCATTTCAGTCTCGCCTGCCGTTGCATAACAGCCGGCTTTTAGTATGTCAGCCTGTTCTTTATGTAATCATTACTTGAGTGAGACCTGAGTGAGAGGGCAGAGGGAGAGATAAAGGGGCAAATGTTGCTAGATAATTCAGTTTTGCTGGACTTCTGGGGGATTTTCAAACCTTGCGGTTACATTATAAGTCCTTTTTATGCACGTAACTACAAAATAAGCTGCATCAAGAATTTTCAAATCCTTGAATGCCAAGTACAGCAGGATAAAATGCAGTGGATTTGAGTTTCACAAATACCTATACAGACAAAACCAACTCCCCTTTGACCAACTTCTTATTGACAAAGTTCCTTTGTAGCTGCTGATCCATACTGAGACATAGAGCTTCTGGCATCAGCAGGTATTATGGCCTCAACCGCTCTTAAAGCAGCTAGTCCTGTCGTGGCTAGGCCCAAGGGGGCTGTGTGTGGTGTGAGCTGAGCTTGGCTGAAGAAAGATAAGGGCCATCGGAGCTCTGGAGGATCGCTTCCCTGGCCCAGATAACCAGGCCAAAGGTCAGGAGGGTGCTGCTCCACCAGGCCTGATGGGACACAAGTTACACTTGTCTGGGCAAATGCACTCTCTCTTTCTCGTGTACACGCACGCACGCACAGAAAGAGGCTACATAAATGATAGTTCAAAGACAAATACTAAGTTATTATATACTGCATATGTGTCATGTTTGCTATTTACATGGCCCACAATCCCTCTGGGATGTCTGTTATTATTATGTTTCCAGTTACAGTGCGGTACAGTTGTAGTATTACTGTATTTTGTATAGAACTGTATATTCTTTCAAACTACATATTGTTTTGAATAGTCATGTTTACCCATTTTGTGTGTGTGTGTGTGTGTGTCCTTCCAGGCTGGTGTCCACAGTGCACGCCCTCGTCGTCGGGTTCTTCTGTTTGTACATCTTGTGCTTTGATGATGCTGTCAACGCCGACCCAGTCTGGTAAGAAGAGAAAAGAGAAAAAAACAATAGTCAGTTAAATGGAAATGCATCAGCGTCAAATGATTGGATGGAGCACACAATAGAGGTCTGGAATGGGCCGCAAGATTGACGGTACCAAAAACAGGCAAAAGTAAAATAAGGTAAACATAAATATGATAATAATTACATTGTGCCCTGGTATTGGTACTGTATTTACTTATTTATTGATTCATTTGTAAAAAAGAAGGAAAATGAATACAACTTATGTTGGCAGGTATTGTGTATTTTATTTTATTCAAAGAAAATAAATTCTCAGATATTTGAAGAGGAACTGAGAGCTGTTTGTACATGTCTTCCTCTCTAGTCAGTCATGACTAGCCCACAAGGGAGGAGAGGAAATGGATGAAGAGAGAGAGAGGTGTGTGTGGGGGGGCTTTAATTCCTGGGGAGGGATGAGCAAGAGTCCTCTTGGTAAGACGGAACAGGGAGTGGGAGTGGATCTCATCTGTCAGTCTGGTCTCTGGAGAAGTGTAGATCCAGAGGGTTTACCCTTTCATTATTGTCTTTTCTGTCTGTCTCTCTGCTACTGGCGACCATGTGACTCTCGTCAATGAATCGTGAGAGTGGAAAGGAATGGTAACTCTCTCTCTCTGTCATTTCCCCAATCTGTTTCACTCTGATATCATGACTATCTCTCCCTCTCTGCCCACAGCCTACCCTGCCCTCCATCTTCCTACTTCTCTCTTTCGCCTTCACCTCCGTTCCCTCTGTCTCTCTTCCTCTCTGACGCTTGAGCTAGCAGAGTAGATAGAATCTACCAACAAGGCTCCTTTTCACAGCAAACAAACAGCAGCCTAGCCCCCCCCCCCTCGCTTGGTGTATCTCTCCCTCCCAGCAGCCCCCTGCATCTCTCTCTCTCTCTCTCTCTCTCTCTCTCTCATTGTCCCTGAATCGGCCTGGCCTGCATCACTGTTGGAGCAGAAAAAAAGGGGTCTAGGGCAGAGAAAGGAAAGTGGGGACCCACCCCCCCCTCCATTCCCCTTTCATCCCCTTCCCTTCCTCTTTCGTCTACCAGCCTTCATCTGCAGAGGGCTAGAACGTTTTGCATATCAACGCTCGTCGCGTTTGTCCCCCTGTCTTTCCTTTCTTTTAGATTAGCTCTTAGATTTTTCTGTGTGGGGTTTTATGACGTGCAGACTTCTCCCACGTTGTGTGTGTGTGTGTGTGTGTGTGTATGTGAACGTAAAACATGTTAGCATCTGCCACCGCGTGTCCATCTACGTAGGTTTTTCTGGTGGCATAGTACTACTGTTTAATTTGCTTTTGGCTTGTTTCACTC
>JAODLI010001977.1:0-10855 GCA_027575585.1 Percopsis omiscomaycus
ATAGTTCCTCAGATAATGAGAGTACCTGGGTGTGTGTGTGTGTGTGTGTGTGTGTGTGTGTGTGTGTGTGTGTGTGTGTGTGTCCATGTATTTGTACAAATACCCAGTAATGATACACGTGCTGCTCTGTAGCCTCCCTGTTTACCAGTGCCACAATGATTCACTAATGATCACTGCTGCACACTAAACAGCTTCGGAGACCCATGGCGTGTGTGCGTGTTTGTGTGTGTGTGTCTGTGTGTGTGTGTGTGGAGGGGGGTCAACATGGAGGAGGAGGAGAGGAAGATGAAGATAACCAATTTATATTATTTTCTTAGAGAGAAAAAGGAATATGTTTTATTTTTTTCTCGATGATTTAATATGGGCAGTGTGTGTGTGTGTGTGTGTGTGTGTGTGGCGGGATTCTAAAGGTTTGCCTTGTCTTATAAAGATGCAAAATACTAAACATGGCTTGTACACACAGTACTGCCAATGTATGGTATATAGGATTAGTGGGGCTTTATTGGTAATGGACCTCCAATAGTATAGTATTACAATTAGGTCATTTAGCAGATGCTTTTATCCAAAGCGACTTACAATTACATGGTGCAGATAGGTGTTAGGCATCTTGCTCAAGGCTAAAGGATGCTTACAGGTAGGCCAACTCTGGGGCTTGAACCCACAACCCTTCCGACTGGGAGACCAACACCCAGACCACTAGACTATCCTGCCCCCAGCATCATTAATATCATTATGTTAAAGTATCTACACATGATTCGTTGTATCATATTTTGTATAGCAATTATGCCACTTTTAAAATTTTGTAATGTTGTTGAATATGACCCATCATCCATTCCTCCCACATCTTTGGGTTGTTTCAGTACAGACAGTTCCCTTGTGTATATTCAGAAACAATGTGCCAGTACTATCTGTTATTTAGTGAGTCAAAGGTGGACAGTGTTCATACTGTAATAGGGTCACAAAGCCCTGTACTGACGGAATAGAGAGAACTGGCACAGATTGTACAATGGAATAAAACTTCTGTGGCTCTATTTTGGCCTGCTTGTTTTGCCTGAATCATCTGTCTTTCCCTATCATATGTGACCTTTAGTCCAAAATAACACCCACCGTTTTCAGTTCTGCAGTGTTTTCCGCTGGAGGACAAAGTGTAGCTTTTAGCTTCAGCTTTCTCGAACATTTAATTTCAGTCTCAGCTGGCCGATCATTGCTACCTGCTGTTTGTACAATTCCGTTCTCCGTCACCTCCCTGTGTCACCCCTGTTCTGTCTCTGTGATCTGTTTCCTACAGCTCTTGGTAAAAGCCAACACCAACGACCACATTGCATCACATTGCATTCTGGGATTTCAAAGTGGTTCGCTACAGGACACGCATGAGCTCTCTGTTGTGTGCGCTGATTCTGTCGTTTTACAAAGCTAAATACTTCCCTCTCCCTTCCCCGCTACAAATGATGTTGCTTTCTCCTTCAGTATGGCTCCTTCTCTGCCCTTTTCTCCTCTCTCTGCCCATTTCTTCTTCCCACTTGGTAGTGTTTTGCTTTTACTGGGATAAGATGAATGAAGTGTAAGATGACACAGAAAAGTTGATGTTGTTTTACTTATATTTTCCCTTGCAGTTTTCCCATGCATGTCCCAAACCCCTTCTTCTCTCTCTCAACTATCCTTGTTTCAGCCTGGTTTCAGTCTTTCGTCTGGAGACTACTGTAAGTCCGCTGCTAGGATGTAGATGTAGATGACAATGCAACATGGCAAACCTCGGTGTCTAGTCCAATCGCCCTCTCAGTCTTTATTATTCTTCATTCTTTATCTCACCCTTGCTTTTTATTCTTTCTTTCTTTCTTTCTTCCTCTCGTCTCTGCAGCAATACTTCACCCTCCTCATCATAACGGACGGCGTCATCAGTGACATGGACGAAACCCGCCACGCCATCGTGGAGGCCGCCAAGCTGCCCATGTCCATCATCATCATCGGCGTTGGAAATGCGGACTTCGCAGCCATGGAGTTCCTGGACGGAGACGCCAGCGTCCTGCGGTCCAACACCGGGGAGGAGGCCGTTCGCGACATTGTGCAGTTTGTTCCCTTCAGGGACTTCCGCAATGTGAGTGCTGGGCTGATGGGGGCGCCGTACCAGGAATAACTATTCATTCCTTGAGAGGAATCAACTTCACCAAAACACAAGTAGCAGTTGTAGTAATTAGATTTAGAGTAATTAGTATCAGCAGCAGCAGTTAGAAGTTTATTTCTGATCATGTACTACAATATTGGGTTTGTTATTAATAATATTATCTCATTAATTATAATTATCATAATTTAATTAATTGTTATTGTTTTCTTCATTGTGATGATGGTGTGTGTGCGCGTGTATGAGTCTGTACCTACGTAGACATGGCCCACACTACCTTCATGTCATCGGCCAGTGCTTATCCTTGTCTCTGTCGTCATCGCACACAAGCCTGCTGCCGCCATGTAAACGTTTTAGACCCAGAGGTGAATGGAGGAAGGTTTCCAGCTTTCACCAGCTTTCGCAACCTTAGGTTCATGTACACTGTGGAATGCTGCTGAGAGGCGGTCTATAAAGGAGATTTAACTGCTACAGATGGAATCCTGATTGTAATGGAGGGACTTGCATGTGTGATGTGGAATTGGAAATGTAATGGTTGAATACATGTAATGTATTCAACCATGTTGAGTGAAACTGTTTTGTACATCTTGTCATCATCTAAATGTATGTAGTGTACACAGTGCGCTTGTGTAAAGTAGGCCTCTATTTGCAATGCCCATGGCTTGACTCGCCTGTTTCTCTCTCTCTCTCTTTCCCTGTGTGTGTGTGTAGGCACCAAAGGAGACCCTAGCTAAGTCTGTGTTAGCTGAGTTACCCCAGCAAGTCACCCAGTACTTTAAACAGCGGAATCTATCGCCTAGCAACCCAGCACCAAAGTGAGGGACCCTGAAGATTATAGCCATATGCTGTATAATATTTGAGCAAAATCTTGTCATTATGGCAAGCAATATGCAGTGGAAATCTTGTACATCAGCTGTTATTGTGAAAAAATATCATTTGTGGGAACAAATCAAAAGACATCCCAAACATACAGTATGAAATGCAGAATTTTCACTAGAAGGTTTTGGTCTGCAGTTATATTCCACCTGGAATGATGTTTTCTGTGTTCCTCAGACTTTCTGAAATGTGGAAATATGACATGTAAAGCTTCTTGCATGTCTCTAGTGTCTCAAGATGATTTAATTATTATGCAGGTAACATATTGGCCTTTTATGTGGAAGGGATCCCCATCTTGTTGTCAGGATCTAATGTGATCTATTTAGACATCAGATCTTGACTTCCATCATCTTCATGCATGTGTGTGTTATGTGATTGGTGACATGTGATACAGACAGCGCCTTGGTGTTACGTCAGCCCAAATATGTCAGATGTTATGTGGATGGGTTTAAAGGTTGGATGTGACAAAACAAGCACTATTACTTTGCAGCTTAGCGTTCAAGAGGAGTCTTTTTAAATGAATTATTATTGAAACATTGATCCCTTTACGCATTACAGTATAATGTTGCAGTAGCCAGTTATCAGCGAGGCACAAGTTTGTGTTACACTACTATTAGAGAGAAAGGGCTATAAAGGAATACATTCACTCTGGAGGAACTTTATTCCTTTTTAGCTACCATTGCAAAATCCTTGCATTTCTGATTGCTAAAGAATTAAAATTATCCTGCATGTTGTCAGTATTTATGCAGTGTTTACAAACTTTTGCTGAAGATGAAGTGATGCATGTTTCTTTTTTAAATATGTATTAATTTTTTTTTAAATATCGAATACAATTAGCTTAGTAGAAATTAAAATTGTAACTTTGTCAGAGACGGCCTTTACTTTACTGGGTATAAAATTGGGAGTTATTGAAATGCATTTATCGAATGTATATTTATATGATGTTATCTCTGTTCTGACAAGCCACTGTTAAGCAGATGTTTTTAATGTGTCTAATGCAGTGGCAGTGCTAAAATGTGTATTTGGTTGTACTGCTATGTGTAAAGTTGTGCATCTTTGTACTTTAAAGTGTTGTTATACATTTTTATAACGTTATGTCCAGACTCAGGTGAAACTGGCAGAAATTACACTTTTTGTGTTTGTGTGTAAATAAAATTTGCTTTCCTAAGTGAGACAGCTGTTTTGTTTCTTTACTTTTGGTTTTGAAATGTAATCTCTGTACGATCTGTGCTGCAAAGTGTTGCTACAATGTGGGTGTAAAGATATGGTTATTCTTTTCAATAATTAACTCCTCATTTACCTTGTAATTGTGGTAATTGCAGTCCGTTGGGGTTGTTTGAGCAGCACACAGTAAATTAGCTCCATCTCTGTAGCAGGGAGTGGGTAAACTCATTTTTACCTGGGATTCAGATTCAGATCTCTTAAAATTCATGAGTCATCCTTCAAGTGTTGCAGACATTTACCGATTTCACTTTACCCCAAAACCTAACATGGGCTGGACTCATGTAGGCATACAATTACATTTCAGCCTTGTGTGAGTACCCTGTGACACACATTACATTCTAGTGGTTAAAATAAATAAATAAACTAAATCCCATAAACTGTGATTTCTCCCTGTAGAGTGCCAGGCTAAAGTCATAGGTAACATGATGAAATAGCATCACTGCTAGTTTGACAATACCCCGAGCCAAGCGGAGAATTTGTAAACACTTTTATTTGTTTTATAAACATAAACCAGACTCAGCAAAAGGATAAGGTTTTCTTTATTTGCCTTTCCTCAGACACATCGACAGCTCAAACCACATCAAATCTGTTTTAAAAGACACATTCTTTTCACCGATTATGGTCAGATATTTACACAACAAACAGAAAACGTCGTAACAAAATAGCCACACTCTTACTGATAAGTGATTCCTCACTCAAACCATTCAAATGTTTTATCAGACCAGGAGAGAGAGATTCTCAGTTTTAACCCTTTCCATTGCTAAAGGTGTGAGTCATGTGACAGTCTAAAGCAGTCTCTTCCTTGCTCCACAGCTGTCAATCACTGTTCCCACAGCCAATAGCACAGCTGCAGTCGCAGTGGCTTGGACAAGGGGGACTGGGGGGGTGGGATGTCGTCAGGTTAGGCTGTGCGGGATAGGTGGGTCGGCTTAAACTGTGAGATGTGATTGGGGGAAGGAAGGGAGGGTGGGTCACGTTTGAGTGCTACAACAGCAAAACCACAAACAGATACATAGATTTCCTTTATTCAGTGGGATTTATTGAAAACCACAAAATGATAAGACTCAAATATTTGTGTTTATTATAAATAGACTTGTGTCCAATTTTGACTAGTGACACAGAGCAACAGTAAAATACAGCTGTGAAAACATTAGGAACACAATATATAATGGAGGAGTATGTGGTTGTGTGTCTAAGTGTACTGCGCTGAGGACCATATGTGCAGGTTTGTGTTTTATTTGTGTGTGTGTGTATGTATGTCTCCATGGGCTCTTCATTGTGTATTTGTATGCAGACTATGTACCTGCACATTCAGGTACATTCATACTAGTTTGTCTTCAGTTTGTTCTATTTTTATTTGTATAGATAGATAGATAGATAGATAGATAGATAGATAGAGAGTGTGAGAGAGAGAGAGTGAGAGAGAGAGAGTGAGAGAGAGAGTGAGTGAGTGTGTGTCTATCTGTAGAGCCTGGCATGGCGGGCGAGCGGAAAGAGGACCGGTTCCACGCTACCTTCGCTGTCCGAGCTGCTCTCTGAGTCGCTACTGCCGGAGTAGGCCCCGAGGCCCGGTAACACGCCCACGCACACCGCAGCCGATGGCAGGTGCAACACGCCGTGACGAGGAGCCGGTGGCGTCCGCGTCCCTTCACCTCCCACTGCTGCTGCTCCTCCTCCTCCTTCTTCTTCTCCTCCTCCTCCTGCTCCTCCTTCCTGGTCTGGACAGGACACACAGTGTTTCAGATGCAGGACTGCAAGCAGATGCTTTACATCCCAATCCACTATAGAGGCAAATGTCAGCGTTAGTGTAATGCATCGTTTCCCCAAAGCTTTCCTCGTCCTCAGGCTTCCATTCAACTCAACAGCACCTGTAGCTGCAGCTACAAAAGACTTTAGCTTTGGAACCATACAGTTCCAGTGTCTGAACCAACACGTTACAGTCTCACGTGAGCCTGTGTCTGGTTGATGTATGTAATAACCATCTGGTAATACCTCATTCTGATAATCTAGTGGATTAAATACTAATAAATATTTGCTTTGCAATGCCTCGTCTAGCGTGCTATCCTAGACTGCCCAGAGCGTGTAAAACCAATTCTGGCGAGTGATTATATGGACCATGGTCGAGGGATGGTATGGCAAAATCTCTAGAGGTAGACACATTTATATCGTCCCCCGGTATCTGTTGTATAATCTGCTACTGTCCCACTCAGATCATTTAGCAACAACAACCGTAAGGAACTGGTCAATTCGAAACCAAACAGCTATGGACAGCACGGGGGCAATTACACTATCCACTCAGGTAGACCAACAGAGAGTAGGGCTCAATCATTGTGTTATGTCAATCAGTGCTAAACAAGACAAAAACAACATTTATTTCTAGGAAGAAAGTGAGATTGTAGCTTCAAGTCCTGGTCTGTAGCCACATACAGTATATTGTCAGCCTGAAACGTGAACTATTATGGGGCATCCCAAAGGAAGGAACATCTCAAACTCTCCCTCTGCTTCAGACGAGTCATCCCTGCTGCTAGGCTTCAGACTGCAGCTGACCTGCTTGTCGGTCTCCATTTCCTGCTGCTGACGAAAGTTCCACCTTCTGCCTTTTACTGCTGTCTGACGACTGGGACAAACTGAAAGAATCACATAGGTATGAGTCAGTGGTTTTCTAGCTTATTAACCTGTGACCCTCAATAAGAAGAGGATCAAAGCTCGACCGTTCTACCACTTCTTGCTACACAAATGTAGCCTGGCCAAGATAATACACAAACATTCCATTAAAGATAGTAAAGGAAAATAAAATGATACAAATATTGTGTTTCATGACCCTTCAAGGGTCATGAAACACATGGGGCCTGTGTATCTAATAAAATATTTTGTGGTCATTAAAAGGCATAGATTGTTCACTTGTTGTGAATCCCATTTTTCTTAGCTATTAAACATTTAGCTGTGCCAAATATTTCCAGAATATTGCTAAAGTTTTCAAAACTGCTTGTTTACTAATCCGATGTCACGTATTAGAGTTATGGTTGACTGTTTGCATCTGTGTTTTGTTACCTTCGTTTCTTGACAGCGCCAGCCAGTAGATGAGCCTGCGACAGGTGGCTGCTTCTCTGCTCTGGTCTGGCTCCTGCTTTCTTCTCAGGCTCTTTGCGACTCTCATTGGCTGCTCGCTTTACCAGTGCACTGTGAACTCACAGGGTCAAGGAGAGGAACTGTAACATGGAGCAGCCGCAGCGAAGCCACAATGCCACACCTACAAACCGGTTCAATGGGATTTAACAAACATAAGAGTTTAAATATATGCCAATTGTTTCAGCGCACATGACACTAGCTCTAAATTGCAGTTCACCAATATCCTGAATTTTGGGTGACACAGTTCCAAAAATGACACAGCCAGACAGAACCCAGGAGATGTGAACTAGGCCAGATCAAATAGCAATGTGCAGCGTAATTATGTAAAGTGGATGTGCATTAATGTGCAAGTATGTGCATTTGTAATGTGAATAGTTTAAACTGGCCCCCCTTGACTCCCTGTTCACAATACAGTTCCGTACTATTTCTGGGCTGACAAAAACAGTTGTGTGTCAACAGAAACAACGATGTACAGTATGAACTGAAGACAAGGGCTACTGCGTCGTTTTAGTAAGGATGCACACAAGGAAAGGTCACTTCAGCTGTTCTATACAACGGCGCTATTTTTTTAGTGCTTCTAGTGTGATTTAGGCAGCATCCCAGATTTTACTGTAACAACCTGTTTCATCCACTATTTCAAACGGCACCGCAACGCAACAGGATGTAAGATGACTTGGGTAAACCAAAAAACAGTCAGGGGTGAATAAACAGGAGGTGTTTTCAAGGATATTCTGTATTCTAAGAGTTCCTGTTTTTCCTCGTCTCGACGCTGCTTCTCAACAAGGCTCTGTTGCCGGGAGACCTCATCCAGGAAGTTGGACTCATCCTCATCCAATCCTTTGACCATGTTCTCTGTCCCCATGGAAACAAACAGACTGAGTACTCGGCAGAGTAGAACCACTGCATTCGTTCAGATAAAAGACTTTGTGGCTGTTTCTAATTGATCATAGAGAAAATCTGAACGTTTATATTTCATTCTTAATACAAACATTACGCATACCATTCACATTCAAGATCAAATGACTTAGAACATCAAACATTTCTAAATTATGTTATATTTTCAAGAGACCCACTGAATTTAAACTGCTCCTCGTACTCCTCTTGTTTGCGATCCTTCTGTTCTTGTAGCCGTTCGAACAGAGAACGAGGGTCGTATTCCTCCTCTGGGGCCTCTAACAACACACACACACACACACACAGCAGCATTGTTTTATATTTTTTTAGATCTGCATGCTTACAGGTGTATTTTGTCCAGAGGTTTTGGGAGAATGAGGTGTGTATGAGTGATACAGTACCTTCGGGATCATCTGGTTTGCGAACTTTCTCCCATTCCTCCTGTCTCTTCTTTCGCTTTTCATCAAGCTCCCCCTCAGACACAAATTTCCTGCTCAGGTCAATACCCCCTGTCTCTTCCCCTGCCATTAGCCCTGCGCACACACAATTGTAATGAAGGACAACTGTCTGGTGTCAACAAGAAAGAAAATATTATATATCTGCACACCACCTACCTCTGTAATCGGTGTAATCAAGATAACCAAGAATTCAAAGTCATGGATATACCTGTGAATTAAATTCAGAAAAAGACAGAAAACTAAAATGCTAATTTGTCCTGGGCAGGGATCTAAAGCGTGACCACTGCATTGTGGTCACCTCAATATTAACTGTGCCACTTTAAAAAAAGGTATTTGCTATTGTGCAAGTAAGAAAAACAATCTTAGTGAATCAAATCTTATGCGTGTTCTAATTAACTTGCTAATGTATGTGTGTTCTTATAATTAATGATTTAATGTTCTGTAAACACGCAATAATTGATTTTGTGTGCGTTTATCGCCATACATTTAGGGGTATTGCGACCCCTTGTGGTGATTCTAAATCACTACAATACTAAACAAAAAGCATCGTAACTTTCCGTTTTATACATAAACATTTGCGAACAATTAACCAATGTCAATAAGATATGTCACTGTAAATACAAAAATGCCAGAATATTTTCTCGACTCCTGGCGTTTCCGATTAATTTAATGTTTGCCACGGTATCGAGTATCAATACCGGTATCAATATTACATGTAATGCATTAATGTAAAGACGACAGATGTACAATTTATGTGTCATTTATATATCTTATCTTATATATCTATGATTATTATGCAGGGAGGTGGGAGCGTTCGGTGCATGCATATGACTTTAAAGGTGGACTAGAACAGACATATGTAAACAAGTGTACAAAACTTCTGAAAAATAATATATTTCCCAAGAATTCCACAAGTACTCAAAAACAATAAATGTGTTTGTATGCAAGCCTTTATCAACAGACAAAATGTAGGGACACAGAATAACTTGCACACTGGCTAACGTTAGCTAGCGTCCAGAAAAACGAATTGAGTTGTTACCACTAACAACTTGAGAACATTGTTTCATGTAAATAAAACACTATTTCATTGCACGCATGCAATCATGCACTTGAGCGTATATGCCCATTAGTCCGAGAATGTCTCAAGTCGATTCCAATATCTGTCAACGCTAACTTACCAAGCTAGCTCGCCAAGTCCTGTGTCACTGTGAATATAACTCGCCTCCTCGAGTGCAGAACAAAAGTTCCGTCCGTCTCCCCTTATCCTCTTCTTCTGCTTCACCACCTTCTTCTTTTCATTCTCCTCCTACTTAATCTCTATCTTCTTAATTCCAACCACATTATCGACCAGGTCAGATCAAACAGTTTACTGCTAAAATATGCTAAAATATTCCAAAATACCATTGTTGGATGTAAAATGTTGTAATGGTAACATACAACATCATTAGGACTACAGTAGCCTATTTTATTGTTGTTCATGTGTTGTTGTGTTTTTTAAAACTGCATATTAATAAAACCTTTTAATTTTTAATTTGATTAAGAAAGAGTAAAAATGGATTGAGAACTCATTGGTGAGGGAAAGAGATATTAGTATGTTACAAAATCTGCACCTTTAGATACTGGTCATAAACTTGATGATCAGTTTGACCAAGCGGGCAATCACCTTTGTTACCAACTAGCTGTGTTATCATTGGCGGAAAGAACAACAGAGACTCTCCAGAGTACAGAGTGTAATAGCCAATAATAGCACTGACCAACTACCAATTGGTCAGAGAGCAAGTTGCCCCAGTGTAGGTCTACTCGAGTGTACTCCATCCACCATGCTAACATCCTTCATCCTGCTATGGGTCTGTATTTGCCTCTTCTACCTCCGAATCCGGAGGCCTAAGAACTTTCCTCCAGGCCCCCCTGCCCTCCCGATGCTGGGGAATCTATTTCAACTCAGTCTTGGGAACCCAATGAAGGACTTTGATAGGGTAAGCAAAATGTTGAACAAATGAGAAGCAAATATACAAAACAGTATTTTGTTGTTTTTTGAATGTATACGGGACGGAGTTTGTTCAGTATTTGCATGTCGCTATTCATCCTCCTCCCCAGCTTGCAAAGAGCTATGGCAACGTCTACAGTCTGTTTATTGGCCCCAAACCAGCAGTGG
>JAODLI010001978.1:0-10855 GCA_027575585.1 Percopsis omiscomaycus
ACACACACACACACACACACACACACACACACACACACACACACACACACACACACACACACACACACACACGCACATTGATTCCCCAACACTGTAAAGGCAGCACTCCAAAAATAATAACCAACAGAATGTGAAATCCTCTTGAATGGCATTGAATGATATTTTTAAATGTGTAATTAATATTTTTATTTATTTGCATCTTTGTTGAATTATCATTGCCTGTATTCCACACTTCAACTCATGACCTCTGACCTGTGACACAACAGTCTTCCTCCAGGTCATAGTATGGTGGTGGTCACCATGCCTTAGGCCTCTTACTGGCATGTTAATGTCAAACCTCCAGGTTCAGTGGGTGCACAAACTGATTTAAAGGACATGAAATAAGTAAAAGTAAAATAAGTAAAATACACATTTAAGTAAACTTTTGAGTTAAGTCATATTTCTTAAACATTTTTACACCTGATTGATAGCTAAAACAATACACACACACACACACACACACACACACAATCAATAATTTATGATAATACAACAAGATTTACATAATTAAAAAGGACTATTTCAAAAATCTTGAAAAGCATTTTCTGACCCCTCACTCCTTTCTCACCCCTCGTGGGCGAATACACAGTTTATAGGAAGTAGTATCTTTGTCAGGTAAACTTGTCAATGTGCAAGTAGTCTGACTGCAGTGTCCTTAACCCAACTCTTTTAAAGTGCCAGTGAAAATCGAGCAACACCTTGAAAAGGAACAAAAGGACCAAAATTCAACAGGTCAAGGCCCGGACTTTATAACTGAAATATAGAAATTGGTTGACATTGAATATACTCAACTTCATTCGCCATGTAAAATTTGTGATTAATATATATTGTTTTATCCACAGGGTGTGGGTGTATGCAATAAATGTAAGAATAAACGTCATATGTTATTATTAACAGTGAAGTCCTCATAATACCTCTTCTGCTCCTGATACTTTTTTTTTTATTGTAGCCTGTGTTGTTTTTTTCCCACAAGGAAAAGGGAATGTTAAATATGTGTGAGTGTGGGATTGGTATGCTAAGTGTGAATTATTTGACATTTTCCCACAAATATTCACTTTTATACCCACCCAGTGGTTCGATCAGAACTGTTATAAAATGCAGGGGAAGTGACATGGTAGGGTAGCAGTGCCCTCTAATGGATGGTTTAAATTTTGATTCTGCTAAAAATTAGATTTATGACCACTGGTATTCAAGAACCGGGTATGAATAGTAGGCCTATATGAGTAGTCACGTACAGCTGTAAGCACCGTTTCATCAGGAGTATTAGGGCTCTTGAGAAAGACACTGAATCCTAATAATACTGTTTTTCCATGTGCCTGCCTGTAGAAGGGGGAGATCAAAGATAATTAACATTACTTTATTAATATTCATATTATCATTATTACATGGTGTCAGTGTGCATTCCAGTATTGCCGCTAAACTGCAAATTACAAATATTTACAGGATCAAAAGCTTTTCACATGTTAACAATATTGCAGTTCACCCTCATAAAGAGCAAAGTGCAAGTGCAAGGCTTGCTAGATCTTATCACATGCCTATGCTTGTGTGTGTTAAAGTAGAAGAGCAAATGACCTGGTCGTACTCGTTTGCATTTGTTCTCTGTTTGAAGGAAGTTTTCTTCTTTTTAACTTGGAGCCTCTTCTAACCAAACACATACACACACACAAACGGGGAGGGAACATGAGAAGGAAACGGAGATACCTTATTCGTGCACTTGGACACTGATAGCATGGACAGCGAGCTGAGGTTTTCTGGAGCACCTGAAGGCACCTATATTCTGCTCCACCCTTGCTTACTGTGTGACCCGGCTGGAGCTTTGCCTACTTGGAGAGAGGTACCCTGACCTGAAGCAGCAGCACACACAAAATAACAATAAGTGGTTATTCCAAAAAGACCCACACTTCTCTCTCTACCACTTCCTCTTTCTGGCAGTTTTTAGGGTCTAGGTAGGTATGTAGGTATAAATTGGGCTTATAGGGTACCTACTAGCAACGTTTAGTTGCTGTGTGGGCGGAGGTTTCATGGAATGATGTAGTAGCCACATAGGTTACAATGTATACTACATTGTATACTACACTGTATTCTAAAAGCGTTTACCAATAAAATACAGGTGTGTATTTAAGCGACATACGCTGTATGTCTATATATTTGTAACTGTCAATCAATCAAAGAAAGTGTAATGCGTCATCGTTTTTAGCCAATCCTAGGCCGACATTGAAAAAGGGGGCGACCCAGACGTAAACCTTGCAACATGGCGACTCTCCGAAGAGAGTACGGAGACTGGATGTGTAACCGTTTTTAAACTAGAAAATAGCCACATAATCTTATGTTACAATGTGGTGGGGTTAACCAAAGCCAGCGCACACACAGCCTTGTAAACGATGCTTGCAGAGGTAAGTCTTAGCCCTTGGAGTGGACGTGTGTGCTCTAAATTGTTTTCCTATATATTAGGCACTGACAGCTAGCTGCCTAGTTAGCTGTCAGCTACTATAGCCTTAGCCCCACAGGTAAACATAGCCGGGCAGGGCGGGCAAGACACACACAGCTTTTCTGTTTCCAAAAATGCATCTACTAAGTGGCAGTCAGTCCAGGCTTACACGGCTAATACGATTATCTTAACATATACGCACTGTCAACCTACGTGCTTCAATTAGCTAGACAGAATATATTTCTATAATATGAGTAAATAATATGGATTATGAGTAACGTTGCAAAAAGAAGAGTCTCCTTATCACATCACATTCAGGTGAGATGTCTGGTTTCTAGCCAGACATATCTAACTTTACATTTGGTGGAAAGCTATTTCTGACTGGTAAATTGCTCAGGTGTCAGTTAACTTTGCTTATCGTCTGACCGCGTGAGCAGCTGCCTCTACCGATACAGTTTCATTTATCAGCGTATATCAAGCTTTTAACATTATGTTGCTTAACACAAAAAGGGCATTGTTTTAGCCTTACTAATGCTAGCAAATCCACAGTTTGATTACTTTGTCTTGCTTACCCAGACAATACAGATTCAGCACCATTAATTTGTCATAAAAGGCTTTAGAATGTCTGTCTTGAAATATTAATTTGTTTACATTTTACCTATTTTACCTAATAAGATTTTCCAACTACTTTTCGTTTTGTCTTTTGTGTTGGGTAAATGGCTTGCAAGTGAATTAAAAATTAATTTTATGCTGTAACACAGTTGCTTTGTGTTAACCCTGAATGGAAGATCTTTTTATGCATGACGTGATGACAGGGTTAGTTTGACAAACCGTTGAACGAAGAGCCTATATTTACAGCACACACTTGTTTTTGGAAGATAGCCAGTGGATTTTAGTCACACACTGACAAGAAAAATAGCTACAAGCTGCCTATAAACGCACTATAATATGCTGTACGCTTTACCTCACCTGAGTTGCAGATGACCTGGCTCATCTCGGCAGCGACCCAGCAGTTTTAAGTATAGCTTTAGCCCTGCCTGGTAATGATGCTTTAGCGCTACACACTGCTCTACATGTGTGATTAGGTGCACTGAGCAATACTCAGTCATGCCCGACAATATAGAGCCACAATAGCCTATAGTTATCTCTGTTTAGAATAGTGTTTCTGAACTAGTGGGTACCGACCCAAAAGTGAGCTTGTGTGGAGTGGGTCGCGGACGTGTGCTTCTGCTCCGTCAAAAAATCGGAACTAATATTTTTTTAAGGTTTACAAAATTTCCGATGGTGCTCTTTTATTTTGAGTGTATATAGACATTGTGGATTACGCCTACTGCACAAATTGTTTTGTGAAATAAATTATGATGGTATGGAAATTAAATTATTTTGGGTCGTGACTTTATGACCAAGGACAAATGTGTGGGTCCTGAGGTTAGACCAGTTGGGAACCACTGGTTTGGAAGCTGTTCTCATATGTAATGTCTGTGCTAAATAACATAATTACACTGGGCCTTTATGTGGCTATGTTTAGGCTCTGCATAAATAAATTACCCTTAGCTGTAGTTTAAGGTAAACACAAAGTGCGGTCTGTGACACAGTGTCGGATGGCTTTGTTGTCTGTAGTCGCCCCCATGCATCCCAATTGTCGTCATCGTCAACGTAAAAGGTTGTACCGAAGGAAGCTGGGTTCCCACTGGCTCCAGTCCACTCTTGTAACCTCTTAGTGTAGTGTTACCTGTCTTAATGACATTGTGTTTCAGTCTCCATCATAACAAGATTAACCTGAGGTTTATTTAACTTGCTAATGATAATGCTAATAAGCTTGCTAATATTATGTGATCTAGCTGCCTATTCAGTAGGTAAATCGTGCTTCATTTCATAAACACAATTAAACTTTAACATAGTGCAACGGAACGTAGAAGATGGCCTTATAACCCCCCCCCCCCAACACACACACACACACACACACACACACACACACGCACACACACAGCTTGTTGAATAGACCTTTGAGTCGGCCAGTGTGTAAACAGCCTATACACATAGCATTACCACGCTGCATTATAAGGGCTTTTCCTATCCTGGCTGAATCTCATTAAAGTGTCTTAATCAAAGCTTGAGGCTGGAATGTCGCTCACATCAGGCCAGATTGTCATCGAGTGACCGTCTCTCTCCTTCAATGTGTCAGTGATACGATAAGACTGAAAAGAGGAGCGTCTGTCAGGCTTTATTCCGGGTGTAGAGAAGGCTCATAAGAACAGCTTTTGACCATTTTCACTTCCCCATCCTTCATGCCCCCTGACCCCTGTCCCTTAAAGTTAAAACCAACTCTTCAGACCTGTGAGATGTGATAAAGTTAAAACGGATCTGCTTTCCATAGTGTTTTAAAGCGACACGTCACCCACATTTGCCAAAAATATCTTCTTTGTGTGGGGAATGGTGGTGTCATTGCTGCTGATGCGTACATCGGTTTGGCTTAGCCCATCATTGTCTACCGTCATTCATGTGTGTGCTCTCCTGCTATACCTGTTGCTCCACCTTATGGTAATTTGTCTCAGCAAGCATAGCTGAGGGCTTATAAGTGGGGAGGATTGCATAGCACAGGTTTGTGAAATGCAGGCAGCTAGATTTGCCCGCTGTTCTCCTCTGCTGACTCACTTGTACACCAATCACTAGGGCTGTCATTTGTCTTTTGACAATTGAAAGGGGCTGATAGACTTCAGATCAGGTTATAGTCTCAATATAGTCTCTTTGGTTGGACTCCAGACAGTTTCTTGGTAAGGTCTAACATGTTAAGCTCGGTGCTGGATTCCTTATAACACAGTGGTTAACACTGTAACTGTAACTGTAAGCAGACTGATTAATAGAACACTACTCTCTATAATATTACAAATTATTGTTGTTGGTATTGTACTGTATATTGTAAATATTTTATACTAATGTAATCTGTCAACGGCACAGTCCTACTAGGCCCAAATGTGCAAGGAAATTGAATATGGAAAATATCCTCAGTTACTGTGTAACAATATAACCCTAAACCCCTACTAATTGTGTTGACTTTCGAGTTAGCCGACAAAGCAGAAGTTAGCTGCTTGACTGAGAGACTATTGGATTCAAATACTCCCCCCAGCCAAGTGTACCACCCTGTGTAGGGTAAGACATATTACCATATGTCTGTCTCATTCAGCCTTTAGTCTTGATTGTAGCGGGACTATAGATGTTTAGGCTGTAGTTTTTTATACTAAATCTGACGATGATACAACTTTCTATCAGTGTTTGTTGCTTGTCCTTTGCAATTGTCCAGTTAAAATAAAAAAAAGTTTCCTGTAGCATACCATCTAGGCTAACAAACCATTAGTTGGTCAGAATAAAATTTTGAGGGAGCTGGCTGAAACTCTTTTCTTCCATCATCATTCTCTTCCACTTTCTACCGGGCATTAACTGATGATCTCCAAGAGCTTTAATGGGCTAAATTAAGCCCTCTCTCATTGGCTGCACTATTTAGGGTCCCAGCTAAGCCCTTCAACCTGCCCATAGGTCACAAATAGAGGTCTAAAGGCCAGATTTATGCTTCTGCGTCGAATCTAGCTGTGTACCCTATGCCGTACCCTACAGTGTAGGCTGACGTGCACCTCCCTAAATATGTAACTACGCGTCACGGTGATGCAGACCGCAACAACTGTCTTAGCGCCTTGTGGGTGTGCTGCATGCGTTAGTGGAAAAAAAGGACAGATTCAGACTCGCCAACGCCCAGCAGGTAATCACAATGAGAGAAAAAAAATCTACCTATCAACCTGATATCCAAGTCACTCACTTGTGAGGATATTCACAGCGCTCATGTGAGGATATTCACGATCACGACTATCCTGATAATGAAAATTCACCACCATAAAATGAGCTTGAGTGTTTTTATAGTGATAAAAGATCAAATCTTAGCTCCTGTTTGTGTCCCTCCAAAACATTGTGGTTTGAGTATGCACTCAATATTGTGGGCCAGACATGGGTGTGTGTGTGTTAAAGACAGAGGAGATGAGTCTTTCAACAGATAGACATTGATTACAAACACTGTGCATTCTGGTCAGGGGTTAAGCTGTGCTAGTTTTAATAACAGAACTTGCAGGCGGCGGGTAGAAACTTTATCAGGCCGGGTATCCACATCTGTATGGATGGATAACAATGCCTGGATACGTTTTTTTGTTTTGTTGAAAATGCAGATATTCCATGCACAGATTGTAAACCTACATGTAGCCTTGGACCCTTGCATAGATATTTACGGTTGTGCATGCGTGTTACAGACGAGAATTGGGCGTTTTTTTTTTTATCAGCGGAACAGATGGTCGTTGTTTAAAACCCTGTGTAAGTCTCAATGACTCAAGAGTGTCAGTTATCATCTGCACTAGAGAGCCAAGCGGCCGCAGTGTCATCAGTGTCCGGGTCACAACCCCGCTGATAGGCTCCACACTTTCTGGCTACCCGCTGGCACCATTGACGTCAGACACGACTTGCATTACTCATTAGAGTTGCTGAAGAACAGGGACGTGCAGAGAATTCCACAAGGGCAGGGGCTCACATGTAAAAATGGGCATCTATCACGATGGAGCTAATTTTAAGTAATTCCAATATTACATTAATTAATAATAACTACATATTCATCATAACCCTGGTAAATGGTGTGTGTGGTCACAGTTATGATTATGAGACTACTGATATAACCTATTGGAATTTTATTTTTACCTTTTTTTTTTTTACATAAAGGTTAATAATGACAAAAAAGGGAAGCTTCGCTTAAGCAAGTAATTGTTAGTGGAAAGGTGAATCCAGCAGGATTTTTACAGGAAAATCTAATCATTATTAAATAAATACACACTGTAGCCACGTCTGGACAGACCGTTACACACAAAAAAACTACAATGGACTATATCCAAACTAGATGACACACCTACTCTAGCTCACTTAAAGTCAGTAAAACTATTAATTTCACATTTACATTTTCATTTGGCAGCAGTACATACAGTTTGTTACCATCACATTATTCCACTTTTTTGAAACTCTTCACACATTTGTCTTTACCAGCTAGACACGTTGACAAAATGCACCTACAGCAATCCACCATAACACTTCATACATGTTTAATACAAGATATAGTAATGCTAGTCTAGCCTGTATCTCGCCACAAATTAACATAAATGTAACAGTTTTGAAAAGTGTATGTAAACATTTGCAAAATGTGCTGTAGATAGGCCATGCAGTATAGTTTTGGGGTTTGAAAGAGAAGAGTTCATTCATTTTGAAAGCTGTAGTCATACATTTTATATGAATATGAAATAAGTGTCTTGAAATAAATGTAGTATAAAAACTTATTGATGTATTCAAATATTTATTGCCTCATTCATGTATTTCAGGATTTATTTCATAGGCTTATTTATTTATTTATTTATTTATTAATTATTGACTTAAATGGCCCTCTGGACAATGTTATGGAAAGTCATCCGGCCATATTTCACTGTTATCATTTGTTTGTGTGTGTGTTCAGGTCACCTGAGCTGGCCTGTAACCTTGCGGTAACAATTGTCAGTGGTGACTGTGTCAAGGCTCGCTGAACAGTTATGTACTCTGTAAACAGTGAGGCGCTACAGTATTTTGTGTATCCATTAGGCCTCTGATAAGTGACCGTGAAATGTAAACACCTTCTACTTGTGGTGTTAGCCTACCGCTCAAGCTGCTACGTAAATTTCATTGCCTTTGACTTAAAACACATGTGTGTGTGTTTCTTCTGTGTTATGTCTATATTGTGTATTTAAAAAAGACAAACGCATTGTAAATTACTGGAAGTTGCAGAGTTAATTTGAATCTGGCAAAGTGTTTTATGAATAAACTCCTTTTTGTTTTTGAGCCACAGTCCTATCTCACGTGTAGGCCTAGTCTGCTCTGGCCAGCCCAAACCTCTTACCCTTTCACCTTAAACCAACCGTTAAGGAAATCGTCTGGACTAGTAGTGCTTTGCAAAAGAGGCCAAGCCAGTTTGGACACATTCTAGACATCTGGCAGTTTCTACCACACGTCACATATGTGAAGTTCTGAGTTGCTACTATTAGCAGGGTTAGGTTTAGTAGGTTTCTACTGCTAGGCCCGGGTACCCCAACAGTCCACAGGTACTGGGGTCAGTGGGAGCTTACTGTATATTTCATTTTTGTGTTATGGTAAACCAGTGTGTTCAGCTACACTTAATACGCAAGTGGTAACTGTCGTGAACTTTGAGGTTTTGTTAAAATTGCTCAAATAGCGCATTGTATTTTATTGTACATTTATTCCTGATAGCTGGAACTTAACCTAAACTATGTAAACCAAGCCTGTTTAGCTATAGTTTCTATAGCATTACTAGACAATAGTCTGCCTGTGTTTGTCCTTCCTGCTATACAGTAGGCCTGCTGGGCCTTGTTTCCGAGTCGGACACAGTTGGTAATGGTATGCAGTCTAATGTGTGTCATCCATTGTCCATAGCTGTCCCTGGCAGAGAGAACAGTGTCTTAGTGTCCTGAGAAAGCTCTCTCTGGGTTTATCAGCCGAGCCGCTTATCTGGAACTCTTGCATGAATCTAGGGCAGCCTACATCCATGATGCTTATGTTCAGACACCATTCCAACACCATGGTTGTTGGCACCCCAGTTTGATGTGTGTGTTCATATCTATGTTCCTCTGTCTACGGGCAGTCTAGACAAAGCTGTTTTTACCATACTTTATTAAGCAGCTAGGTTAAGATGTACATAGCCTAGTGGGAACTGGGAACCTAATGGTGAAGTTGAATTCTCCTTGGTGAAAACTAAACTACATCTCATTGCATCAGAGTGCCAAGTTGAGCACACCGTGCTTTAGGGTGGCAGGGCGGCATTGCTAAAACCTCCCCTCAATTTGCACCTAACTTGCTAATGCTAACCCTTTGAGCCACAATTTGGATGTCCAAAATAGTTCCAGTGACACCACTTTGTTGATCACCCTGTGCTCTTACCTACCCTTCAAAGGCCAATTATAAGAGTACTTTCAATAAAGCGTCTCAATAAATGTAATATTATTGGGAAATGAACCGCATTCATTGCCCTAAATGGAACAGAATTAAAGGGTTAGCCATAGTGGCAGTTGTAGCTTGGAGATCATTCAACTCTTTAACTTGTGTTGCGCAGATGTCATAAGGTACTGGCCTGTCTATCTGTGCCAGTGCTGCTTATGTGAGCTAGTGTTGGCTTGCCAAGGAAACCTGGCTTTCCTTCGCTCCACAAAAGCTGTATGGGGTTAGATTGGGGGATTGATTGTTTGTTTTGTTTTTTATAAAGGAAACCTTGGTGTCCATAGTGTAGTCTAGCAAGCAAATAAATGAATTCACTGTCACTGTGCGCTTGTTAGCCTTTGTTTTAAGGTTAGATTTGGGGTCATGCGGTTGCTAGTTGAAACCTAGAGCTTGGTTTCCTGGCAGGACAATAACAGGAAACATAGGGATGTGAAACATAAAGGGCTTGTACACACTAATTTTCTGTCTTACACTTTCTAACAGCAAGTGCATTCTACATGGATTACCATGATGTATTCTTCCTCGTGTGATGTAAGTTTAGCCTAACCGTTTCAGGTCGTCCATGTTGCAGCGTTGCTATTTGAGTTTTCATTCAATCTCCTCTGGGACAATAGACCAAGATCTATGTTAATGGGGCACAGGCTTCAAGTCTTCATAATAGTCCCTGATTAGACGGAAAGGAAAAGACAAGAGCAGCAAGAATAAGAAACAGTTTCCAAGAAATACGTTGGCACTATCCTCACAAACACCTGTCTTTTGACTAATTGTAAGGAGCTCCAGCCACTAAAAAGGTGACGTTGGGTTAAAATGTAATCTGCACTTCCTGTGTGTTCCAGGCCAGTCTATCCATCTGGGGATGGGGGGGTCTTGGAGTCGTGCTGTTCCTCGTCACCTTCGGACCCTTCGCCATATTCTACCTGGCGTTCTACATCTTCTGCTTCATTGGAGGGTGAGCAGCGGAGCTCCTGTAGGGCAGTGGGGACCCTGCTCCCCCACACATCCCCCACAAGGGTTGTGGGATGCTTTCAAGATTTAGAAATGGTCTAAATTAGTTTTGGTTTTATTTTTATTTGTACTACATTTCCGGGAAGGGGTCGCAGGATAGGTTCCACTTATTTTAGGGGGTATAGGTAAAAAAAATAAGCATTAAAGGGACCCGCTTTTGACATTGTAGGTGAAATATTGCCTAACTTTAAGCCATGCATCATATACTGATTTTTATTTATATATATAATTTTTTTTAAATTAATTTTATATATATATATATATATATATATATATATATACACTTTGCTAGTACAGGGTTGGACCCCCTTTTGCCTTCAGACT
>JAODLI010001979.1:0-10854 GCA_027575585.1 Percopsis omiscomaycus
TATTTATTCTCTCTCTCTCTCTCTCTCTCTCTCTCTCTCTCTCTCTCTCTCTCTCAGGGGCCAAACTAAATGATATGGTCACCAACAGCAGGCAAGGCAGGCTTACCACCACTCCAGTATGTATCTAAGGTCGAGTCGGGGCTGTTTCGAAGCCATTAGAAGAAGTTGGTGTAGCGTTTAGGGGCAGGTAGACCAAAGCCGATGTTGAGATAAAGAGAAAGCTAATTCAATTAATGTGCTGCTGTTCTTCACACTATCAGAGCTAGTTAAAACGTGCTGGCGTGTGACAGCCCCGTGAGCAGAGGACAAGATTAACAGTGTTCTGATAACAGAGCTGTTTGCTAGCCGGTCACTCTTCTACGGTTCACACCGCACATTCACATCGCACATTCTCAGATGCTGTCCGTCCCTAGAGACCCTCTGCTTTTTAATCCTTTCTTTATACAAAAATCCTACATTCCTTCTGTCTAGCCTTTGTGGTTTTCACTGCAGTAAAACCTGAAATACAAATCAATAGAGGAATCAATGGACTTTTAACGCTAATTATAGCGAGCTAAATAGACCCGGGCCAAGTTTCCCTGTGGGGTTTTCTCTCAACTTGTTTACAATGTAATGTGAAACGTTAGTGGGAATGTCTTTTGATTTAAATCCTCTGAACCTAGGGTGGCATGGACAAGTGGAAAACACTTTTCTGTGCGGGAGTCAGTTGTCAGAAAACGTATTTCGTTTTTTTTACTTGGTGGAAAAAAAAAAAGCTTTGGGAGGAGAGGAAGCCTTTGTGTGTCTGACTCTTTTAGTTTGTCTGCTCGTGGGGGTAATGCCAGTTTCACTTTACTGTGCCCGCGACCACCTCATCATCTCACCATTTCCCACCGATCCATATCTCTGCCGACTCCACAGAAGACTGGAAGACAAAATGCGGCAGGAGGGCCGCAAGGGGTTTATCCCTATTCATCTGTCAGAAGAAAAAGACGATCAAAGGCAGTACTACTTAAAGTGCCACTTAGTCATTTTCATCCTGAGTGGAGTGTATTGAGTGTGACATAACATGCTGGACGTGCTGACTACCGCCAGAGCTTAAGCACACTCACAATCAGTGTGATATTCCACTGGGAGTGAAGTCCACTGTTCCAACGTTAACACAGTTCACGTCTCTGCCAAGACACTGTTCAGTGGCCTTGTCCTCCATGCTATTGTCACTGTTAAGCCCCAGACACACATAACGTGATTCGCTCATTGGTTGTTGCCTCAATCCCATCACCTCAAAGTTGATATTAGTTTATCTCGGTATCCCCCCACTTTGTGTCGCCAACGGTTATTTCGCCTGTCGTCGCTACATTGACATTCCATGGTCTCTCGTCGCTACATCGCAGATAGTCCCTTCCATTGTTTCTGGGGCTTTAGCATGTGGGAGAAAAGGAGCACCATCACAGAGCTGTTAAAATCACCAGGAGAGAGGAGGAAAGGAGAGGAAAGGAGAAGATAGGAAATGAGAGCAGGGGAGAAGAGAGAAGAGTTGAGGAAAGGGGAGCAGAGGAGCGAAGAGGAGAGGAAAGGAGAGAAGAGAAGAGAAGAGTTGAGGAAAGGGGAGCAGAGGAGCGAAGAGGAGAGGAAAGGAGAGGAGAGCAGAGGAGAGTGGAGGAGAGCAGAAGAGAAGAGGAAAGAAGTGGGGAGGAAAGGGGAGAGGAAAGATGAGAAGAGGACATTACTGCCTTCAGTCAAACATGCTCCCCAACCTTCTAGATGTCTGATAGATGACAAAGCATACCAAGGCCTCATGTCTGCCCTCTCATCATCTTTTTTCACTGTTAAATTAAAGCCAAGTTGCCCTGGTGACTGACAGATGGTCCGTGAGATGATAAAAAACAAAAGGCAGGACTAGAAGGAGTAGCTACTTCAAATGAGGTTCACAATGTGATCCGGCCACAGCCTCACGGCGTGACAGATCAAGGGGCTGGGGGCAGACACCGTGCTGAGTGTGAGAATATGGGGCAGATTCACAGAAGCACGGCTGACTTGTGTGAGACTTACTGAGTGGTGGAACCAGCTCCTTGGAATCCTGGAGTTTAAAGTCAGTGAAAATTGAGACATGTAGGTCTGTGCCAGGAAATCTTTCTCTCAGAGAGACCAGCCTTGAAATGATGCCTAAATAGGAGCTGTGTACTTTCTACATTATTTACTTGTTGATTCTCTTTATTTAAAAAAATACAACATGCTCAGGAAACCAATATTTCAACCTTTAACAAACTGTCATTTTTGTTCTTTGTATATTTCTCAGTGTTTTGCGCTGCTATATTGCATTATACCACCAGCAATTCAGGGCTGTTTTGTGTTGTCTTGTGCACGCCATAAACACAGAAGAGTGATCCCAGAAACAGAGGAGAAGAAAGTAAAGGGGCATTCTGGTTGGCACCTGTTGGGCAGCAGCACTGATGCCTCCATTGTCATTGTAAACCAATCATATTATATGCGGTTGCTGACATCAGCAAATGTAGCACATAGGACAGCCTCCCTTCAACATGAGAACAGGTCAAATTATCTAGTTATCTAATACACCTGACTTTACAGTCCCTTTAAATGATACCATTATAGCAGTAAACCACTTCACCAAGAACAAAATGAATCGAAGACTCCAGTTAAAAAGCGTCCCACAGCTGTGAGGAACGTCACTCCTTTTCAAATGGTACAGTCAATCCTTACTCACTGGAATTTAAGCTCTCTCCAAACTGCCTTTATCATTCTCTTTATGTCCCATTCTATTTCTGCCTAGATGTTGAGACTAGGCAGGGCTAGAATAGATTTGATACGCTGAAATGGTGTCACAAAAACTGGCAACAAAAAAGTGCAGGCTTCTCAGAAAAAGCCAGACTGGATGTCAGGACGGTGGTGTGTATTGGCTAAATTGACAAAAAAAGTGTGTGCAGCTCGGGCGGGGATGAAAGCCGGGGAACAGGATGATGACACAGAGAGGCGTGACGCCGCAACACCCACTGTGTCCAAACGCACGCGTTACCAACAGACCCATGAAGCACAGCCCGGATGTTGCCACAAACGCTCCCTATTTTGACCCTTGTTTAGACCCTTATTTCTAGAACAAGCCTCAGGATTTCAATACACATTTGAAATGTGTGTCACTGTGGTTTCCCCTTTATCTATTTTTTTTTTTTTGACAAACACGAGCCAAGCAACGGGCTAAAACGCCCAATTTCAATTTGCGGTAATACTGGATTTGGAAAACGCAGGACTACTGTACTATAGATTATGTGAAGGAATGAGGTCAGCCTGAGACATAAGCATGAGTCCTCTTGTTGCCTTTTTGAAGGGAAGCCTAGTCAGTTAAGGCAAACAATCCGCACCAGACATCCTCCCATAAAACCTATTTGACCCAAGGGTGTGTCCACGGAGACGAGAATTAAGAGGCCACGTGGAATCTGCTGTTTTGGGAGGATGATCCAGGACTGATCCAATGTTTGGAGATGGAAGCAGAAAGGGGACAAGCGGCATAATCTCAGCATGTGGTGGGAGAGATTAGTAGAAAGGGTTACACAGATTAGCAGTGATGCTGTTGGGAACTGGAATAACAGTGTGTCAATGGAACAGGGCGGTCGACTCAAATCAGATGAGTTAGATGAGTTTTTAATGGCCTGATGCGCAAGCTTGTTAACGCTGAACTTATTAACCCACCCACGTGTGCCTGCTTCATGTTTGCTGTTACTTTTCTTTTAATACACACACCATATACACACATTATTAATGAGCATGATTAAAACAATTACATGCTCACTTGTGGACCTCTATTTCAGTGACAGTGATATAATGAATATCAATGAGGCACTTCAAGCATTGTTCTAAACTGAAGCGAAGATAAAACATTTAATTAAAAATGAATTTAAAACATAACCCATACATGTATATGAAAAGACCCAAGAAAATGCAGAATAACCATACACATACAAATTGCATCAATCTAAAGCATCTAAAGCCATTATTGCAATTATAAATCATTGACAATTACTGAAACATTTTAATCAGGCTCATTAACAAATGGTTGAATATTCATTATATCCCCTAATTACTTCATAAATTGTATGAATACATAGGCGTGAGAAGTGTATGTGTGAACACATACTGTACACACATATACAAGTCATGCAGTTGAAATGGTTGAAAGGAAATATTGCAAACTTTCTGTGTACAAATACTTAAATTTAACTATTATTTGGACTAGATAATGTTCCAGATTTGATATGGTCAGGTCAGGTAAACGGCATGTTCCATGTGGATATTCAGAATTACGGCTTTTTCCGAATGGTGTATTTTTCGGTGCAATACATTCCTGGTATGGCACACAAGGAATATCTCTCTCGCCGTCTCGTGCGCACTTGGCTTGCCTGTCAATATTTGTGATAATAACAGCACTAATGAAATGTAGCTCCAGGTGACATGTTTGTTATGCGTGCAGGTGTATTTATAAGGCAATAGGTGTGCCAGATTGTATGCCGCGTAAAGGCTGTCAATATTATAATTACCGACTTAATGTCATGTGGTCTAGTATTTTTCAGTGACGCGGTGATTGTAAGGAGCTGTGGGAGGCAGCAATAGATGGAAAGGAAACATGTTTTGGAGATGTGACAGCCATCACTGAACTCCTACAATTTTAGAATCAATGGTAATATGTCAGACACCTTCGCCTAAAAACTGTCAAGCGGATCTCAAAAAGTATTGGATCCCGAGGAAACTTCACAAATAAAACAATATTCATCTTGGCACCTTTCAAGGTTCTGTCCATATACTCAGCCACAAGTCTTTCTCGAGGGGACAATTTAATGACACCTCACTTGTCCTTTCCCAAAGCCAGCTGCTGAAACATATTCACCTCCTCTATGCTATATGCCGTTGTTATTATTAGAGAGGGATCTGGTTTGGAATGCAATCAATTTGGGCCTGATCTGTAAAAGCCAGCACATCAGCTAACCCATTAGCCTTATTTGCACTTAATTACGTGCACCGCTGGGCAGTGCAGAATAGTGCTCATCAACAGCCACTGCTATTCACTAATAGCCGGGCTAAGAATCAAAGTCATTACATACCATGGCTGTATCCAAAGCACTTGCGCTGGGTCTGCGTTGGGTGAGTGTGTGTGCGCGCGTGTGCGTGCATGTGCAATGCACGTACTGTAGGCCTTTTTTATTCTTTTAGGCTGTATGCAACCGTGTGAAAATAAAAAGGAGGAATATTTAAGATGCGTTTGGGGAGAGAGAAGGGAGGGAAAATTGAAGATGGAAGAATGATTTATGGACTGAGTAATTGACTTTGACGAAGGCCTGGAAGGAAAACAATGGACAATCTCTGTTGGATATTTGGCCTGTGGAAGTGAAGAGGTGAGGATGGAAACCAAGAGGGAGACATTTCAAAACCAGGTTTAGTTTCCAGTTTTTTCTCTATCTATTCTGTCTCTTCTATATAAAAAATATAGGATCTTCAAAATGCACAAGGGAGTTTGCTGAAATAGTGGATTATGGAGGAGTGCTTTGCAATATGGACTTAAACAAAAAAGGGTGGGTGGGGGGGTGCCCATGGTTTTCTCCCGTCATCCATCTTTTTCCTGGGTATAGTTATTTTTTTCTGCCCTGGTCTTGTGTCTGGCCTAATTTGAAACCTGAGGCGGGCGGGATCTACTGTACAGATAAAAGGCCTCATCATCACTGTGTCTGTGGTGTTTGTTATTACTGTCAGGATAAAGCTATGTTCAATTGTACCATATAGAATTTACTTCATAAGTCAGGCAACCTAACGGTATCATTCATGATTATGCGACTATTAAATATAATAAAGGCAAATCTGTGAGGCCTATATTTTATGCCGGTCCTTTCCATCTGTCAGCTAGCTTGTCTACAGGTATTGATCGACCAATGACACTGACCAAATTTGCTCCTAGCTGAGAGCTTAACGGGCTAACAAGCTGCTAGCTAAGACTTTATCCTTACCAAAGAGTTTCATCATTCTGGCATCTTTTTTTAGTTGGCAGTGAAAACTGCTCCCTGCTGCCTTGTGTCAAGATGGGTGGGGAAAAAATGAAATGTAGGATTTATTTGTGAGCTGATTCGGTAAATATTTATGGCTTGAAGCATCCAGATTTATTTACATAGGCCTAAGGTTAAAAGAATAAAAAGGTTTTGGGCGGGGTATTTCCATAAGTAGTGTAAACATGCAAAATGTCTACCTGAGCATAATAATGGTTTTGGGTCTAATTTTCATAAAATCCAGATTTTTAAGAACTTGTTAAGATTGTTGGGTGTTGAAGGTGTTGCTGATCATGCTAATATTGCCTAAATAATGAATTGTAACTTACATTTTCTTCAATGCTTTTAATTCATTAAATTTTCATTTCTATTTAGCTACAGTAAAACTCATAGCAAATACATGTTGGGCATGTATTATTGATTGATTATTGACAGATTGATGTTGAAATTCTAGTGACATACAAAGAACACGCTCATATTTTTGGCTTCCCTCCTGCCTCCGTTCCCCTGCAGGCTTGTAAGCAGCAGTGATACAACAGCAGGAGAATGCATGCTTATTTGTTTCATGTTTAACAGGTACAACCAGCTCACACCTTTAGAGATGTGTTGCTTATCAGGCAAAACCATGCCACCAGCACCGCCTTGTCTTCAGGTGGACACAGCATCTCACAGCCACTGTATTTTGTTTGTACACCAATCCCCTTATAAGACCCCCTGGGGTTGTGTGTGTGTGTGTGTGTGTGTTTGTGTTTGAGTGTATTTATTTGTGTGTGCGTGGCTCCCTGGGGCCTGAACACAGCCTGTGTACATTGGAACCAGCAGATTGACACAGTGGGGTGTGCCTCAGGCGCTAGGCCCTGAGGTTGGGACAGAGCCAAAATGTCCTTAAGATGTTGCAGTCGCTCATTTGCATTTACTCGCAGAACACTACAGGCCGAAGCTGTCGAAATATGGAGATCTTGACCATTTAGCATACACTACAGTAATAGAACTATCAAAGACTCTGATACAGCAGCTACTACTTTTGATTAATGTGAAAATGGACATTGGTGAGTTTGCTGACATTGGCGCATTCGTCTCAGATTTAAAGCTGTGCATTTAAGTGCCCTGCTGAGGATGTGTACATCTGCGAGATTGTGCATGTGCGAGTGTTGCCGGCAGCGCATGCATGCTGGTCATGAATGCAAATTCCAATTAATGGAAGTCTTGCATGACGCAGCATGCCAATTAGCCTTGTAAAGCATTTGATTAATTTCACACTAATGTCATGCAATGTAATGTCGATGTAGCAGGCTAGAGAAAACACACACTCAAAAGCTCAAACATTGGTCAAGGATCTTTAAAGGCTTCCCTTTGTTTACAATAGAAGACAATTCAATCATAAATATATACAAGCTGGACATTGACGGCTTCAGATATAGCAGGGAGGATTACACACTGGAAATATGAAACATTGTGTATTTGCACCACTGAACTATAGTGTATTTCCATCCTTTTCAGTGGGAATGATTTGTTGGTAATTGTGCTCAATCATCCTTAAGAGCTGAGGATTGATTTAGCACTCAAAGCACCAGCCCGCATTCAGTACATTTGAAAAGATTTAAACTTTTGCAAGAATTCAGCACTTGGTTTTATTGGGTGAATAGCATACAATAGACTGGCATTTAAGCAGCAGCTCCCCAATGTTCCCTCCACAATGCTGGCTGGTTTCACCTGTTACTCCCTTTGTCCTAGTGCTATATCTTAGCTATGTGCAGGCCACAGAAGAAAGTAGCTGGCACACGCCAGCTACTTTCACACATGTACACACACACACACACACACACACACACAGGACAGTGGCTGCAACATACATGCCTATATGTACATATGTGTCAGTATTCACTTATACTAACACGCACACACACACACAGCATGGCATACCATGTACTGTACGTTTCCCTGTGCAGATCAAGGCTTGTCCAGCCACAGGAGCGAGGGCTCCATGGGATGATGAAGGCTTGGCTTCGGTACACCATGCTTATATCTGCAGATCAATGGCTGACCCCCCACCAGCCCTCTGCCTTGGCACACGCACACACACACACACACACACACAAACAGCTTAAAGCCCAGCCAATGGCAGCGCTTCAAGCTACATGGTGAATATTACATCAGTATAATGATTCCTCTCTGCAGCCCTCGGTCTGTCACGCTCTGACAGAGTCTAGCACAGTCTATCACACTCCACGTTCGGCTTTTTGGGGGGAATAAAAAGTGACGTTGTGCAATGCAATCCGTTCGTAAGGGTATTTTACATTATGCCTTTAGCATGACAAAGAAAAGTAACGGAACAGATATTATAAGAACAGCCACACTAATGTCTCATTAATCATACTTAGTTCCTGTAGGTCCCAATGGTAAAAAAATGGTATTCTGAACATCGGATAGTGTCTCAAATTCCACCTGACATAGTTCAAAGTGAAAATGGTTGAAAATGAACCAAGAGCACAATCCTGTTGAAAGCTCTCAACAGGAGAGCTCTCTCTCTCTCTCTCTCTCTCTCTCTCTCTCTCTCTCTCTCTCTCTCTCTCTCTCTCGTCCATTCAAGCAAATCTCTCCATTATATATTGCTTATATATCGTACTGTATGTTTCATTGTGGCTGTTCCTCAGGTTGCCTCAAAGTCCATACAATCAATCTTCACAGGGCCCATAATGAATGAATGAATGAGATTTGAATGAACAGGCAGTTTTCAGAAAACCACCAAGTATTTAGTCAGACCTAACCCCAAACAACAGTAGCTATACCTCTAAATATTCAACTCACTGAGACTAATTCACATAGATCACATAGAAACAGCCATAGAACAATAATTCATAGCCTTCACAGCATTTTAAAATATCCTTAAAATCCTCACTGTAGAGCCATAGCAATACCATTAGGCCCTTGTAGATTTATTATCAAATGTAATTTCTGTAAATGTGATTAATTCTAATGTGGCTTCTGAACCGCTGAGTGGGCCTAAAGCCAGCGCTATAGTTTGTTCTCTTAGCCTAGTAAATCTTAATGTACTGTATATTTTTGTAAATTGGTTGTGTAGACCAAGGTTTAGCTGTTCATGTCAAGTAGGGGCATTGATCAAAAAACAGGTACCGATTTAACTTAAACCCTTTCACGCATGCTCTGTTTTTCAGCAATGCTGAAAACATCACTGTCACACGTTGGATTGTGATCCACATGGCCTCTTCTTGCGTTGGCCAGTCCCCACCAGATTTGGTCCAGAGATGGAGCGAGAAAGAATGCTGAAACATCCAAAGGCCATTTTCTGTGAAGCTGTACAATCCGCATATGGGAGGAGTAGACCTCATGGATCAGTGTGTGTATCCCCATGGACGTGTTGCGTCTATGGGGATACACACACACACAACATGTCTGGATTGGAAAAGAAGGATCTTCTGCATTTCAAGGCATCTGTAGCTCTAATAAATGCGCTAATAAATGCAGTTTCCATACAGACATACACCAGAGGAAGACCCGATGTGACCCCACTTCATTTGAAGTGCAGAACAGTGTCCAAGGCACCCCTTGAGATCAAGTTTGGCCCTGGAAACCACTGGCCCACTGGCTCACCGAAGCAAAAAAATGCAAACAGATGCCATGATACTGCATGCACACAAAAAACCAAGTACATCTGCATGCAGTGTAATGGGGCTTTGTGCACCCGGGTGAGGCGATGCACTGATGCCTGAAGAGACTGTTGTTGAGTTGCATCTGAAAGAATGTTTGGAGAGCCATGGATAATAATTTTCTGTTAGTTCTGTAGAAAATGTTTTGAAGAAAATGTACAGTTCAACGGGGTTGGGGTGGGTGGGGGGGTCTGAATGAGGGAGGGAGAGGACAGAGGGATGAGATGGGAACAGGGAGTAGAAAGAGGGAAGAGGCTGAAGAGTCAGGAGCGAGGTTCAACATTTTTGCATTGCATTGAACGGTATTTTGAATACGTTAAAATATGTGAAAACATTAGTTTAACACCATTAAAAACACATTATTTTATAGTTTTCACACAGTATATCATTTTATTCAATGGTTTGTTGTTGTTTCTTCAGTTAAAAACTCAAAACGCATGCAGTCCAGAGTGGACATGTGAAAATAAATAAATAAATAAATAAACAACTTTAATCTAAATTTGTATTGTATACATAGTAATGTATATGTAGTCTATACTGAAATGTAAACTCTTCTAATTTTGTTTAAAATCCTTAAAGTACACAAAAATATGGTACAGTAACAATACTGTATAAGGTTATTGTTATGGTATCCCATTGTTTTCATGTTTAGCTTCCGAATAGTGACCCCCCCGCATTGAAATACTATACGAGTATGTGGGGCTCAATCACTCTCTCACACAGGATTCGGTGTATCCGGATCCTGTGTGAGAGAGTGGTTGATTGTATAGGCACAGCTAATCAGACAATCCATTACCCAGTCCCAGGAAGGCTTCAACGTGGGACCTGCCTGCTCCTACCCTCCTCCCTTGAACCACACCTCCCGACACTTCCTCCCACACAGACAGTGATAGACCTGAGTAGCATTAGCCCGTAACTCAACATACTGTATATACAGCCAAAATTAAGAGACCACTGCATAGTATGCAGAAGATAAATATAAATGTAAAAAAGTATATATTAAATAATCTTTAAAAATATATAAATATAAATGTATTAAATATAAATGTAATTGTATATAGACATTATATTTTTTTAAATGTGCACTGGTCTCTTAATTCTTTCCATGATTGTGTGTATATATATATATATATATATATATATATATATTCTCATCCACACTG
>JAODLI010001980.1:0-10853 GCA_027575585.1 Percopsis omiscomaycus
CAGCAGCAGGTCCCAGTGTGGTAGAGACTAGAGACAGCAGCAGCAGGTCCCAGTGTGGTAGCCTTATCAATATCAGAGGGATAAGGCCTTTCCTCACAAACGAAGCGGCACAGCTCCTAGTCCAAGCTGTAGTAATTTCACGTCTACTCGCCGGATTACCGGTCTCTGCTACCAGACCCTTACATTTACAGCATTTAGCAGACGCTTTTATTCAAAGCGACTTACAATTAGTACATTTGTCAACAGTTGAATCCAAAATGCAGCAGCCCGTCTAGTATTCAACCAACCAAAGTTCTCCTACGTAACCCCCCTCTTCTGAGACCTTCACTGGCTCCCCGTCTCAGCCCGCATCCGATTTAAGACATTAGTGTTGGCCTACAAGGCAGCAAGGCAGGAACTGCCCCGCTCTACCTCCAAGCAATGGTAAGATTCCAAACCCCAGCCAGAGCACTTTACTACCTCGGCTGGCAGGCTGGCACCTCCGTCGCTACGATCTAGGTGTTAGACTCCCAGCCGGAAGGTCGTGGGTTCAAGCCCCAGAGGTGGCCTACCTGTAAGCATCATCCTTGAGCAAGATGCCTAACCCCTATCTGCTCCATGTAATTGTGTGCTTCATAATGAAGCTATGAATACTATGCTGATAGTGAAAGGTTGAAAGTATGTGCAACATGTACAAAATGTTCTAATAACTAATCTATCATCCAGTTGGCATCCCACATTGAGGTTCAACTCTATTAGGTAATATTTGAGCAGTCTCTCAGTAGCAGTCTGGTAACATGCTGTGCATTATGTAAACCATACTTTGAAGCAAGTATCTACCAATGGACAGCGTGTATCAGTTAGGGTCTCACTAGAAATTTGGTTATTATTTCCTTATTAATAAATAAAGAAATGATGCAAAATTATAGGGTAAGTACCGACAGTGGTTTAGCAGATAACACTTTTGTCAACCAGGTTTTCCGTAACCAATTATCTGACGTTAACTAGTACCATATGCAAGAGATAAAATCTGATCCTTCTGCCCCATAGTTGACTAAAAATCACTAAAAATATATATTCGAACAGTAATCTGTATAACATAAAAAAGTAGATCTATGAAACTATAGTAGGCCTACACAACAGCATTAAATATGAACATGCTACACGGATGCTGCTTGCACCGGGTACGCATCGAAGCCCAGAGAAGACGAATCCATAAAATAGCCTAGAACACGGCAAGAACTTTCAGCGTGCTGGAACAGGAAGAGTAGCATGGCAGACACACCAGCAGCCAGCCGTGCGAACAAAGAAGCTTCCGTTACCCAACAGGAAGCAGCCTTAACTTAGTAAAACGCTGGGGATAGACCAGACTAAAACTAATAATGCGCAAATGACAAAAGCTGTGTCTTTATTTAGAGCGACACGCCTGAAGCCGTCGCCCATGCAGTGTAAAAAATTAATATAACATAACACGTCCCTTCAATGTGTCAGAGAGAAATTCGTAGTTTCATAACAAGCAGCATTTGTGCACGGGCCCGTCTAATGACACGTGGAAAGGTAAACACAAACATAAGAAAACATGCTGGTTTCGCCCCCCACCTCGCTTTAGAGAAAGAGAAAGCTGCAGAATACAAGATGTGAGTGGCGCACACACGGTTGCTTTTGGGAAAGCCAGGCGACAGCATATTATTTTGCAGCGCCTGTATGTTTGTTTTTATCTCCCATATAAAGCCAAGTTGCGAAGATAGCATTACTTGACGACAGGGTATTAGATTGCACGTCGTATAGTTGCCTATACGCGTTATCCCTTGGCAACAAGTCAAAATTGGAATTAGATTAGGCTACATTATTTTAATTTTTTTTGCTCGTCTGTTTCCATGTTCCATATGTGCATTTCGAAGCGAACCGTGTGCTTGGCAACAACAGCAGAGCAGCGTGAAGCTTGTTTGTTATGATTCAGCAGCTGGTTTATTAGCGAGCAAATTCAAAACAAAGAGGCACAGCCGCGTGTCCTCCGCACTACATGGAGAATGCCCAAACAAAGACTAGCCACCTCGGTCTCCAAAAAAAAAAAGACACCGAACGCCACTTTGTGGAACACAGATGGTTGTTTAACATCAATTGGAATATGTTTTACGAGGCTGCGGTCATCGTCTGATGGGAATATAATCATAAGCATTACATACTCAACCCAGAACCCCAGTGTGTTTATTTCCCCCAAACGAAGACCAACACGACGCCAGCTAAAGTAGACTGGTGTCAACCTTGTTTACTTCTAGCATGATGTTGCCATAGTTAAAGATCAACACTCGAGACAAAACGTCGTCTGGTTATACAACATAATATGATCTGGGTACTCACCACCTGGATCAGACCTGATCAAAACGCAGGTTGATATTAATTGGGTGCTGGTGGGCATTAAATTGATGATTTTCATAACATGAAGCGAATATATCTTCGTCGCATTGACTTATTTAATGCCCGTAAGCTGATTTCCATGGAGACTGTTGCAAGATGAGTAGTTGTGTCCTTAGCTGTTGATGGCTATCATTTCCTCAGTCTTTTGTTGTTCTTTACTGTCCGTGATAGACTGGCCTGGTTACTTTGATATGGAAACGTCACCATGGGACGCACCAAAACCTGACTGACGCCTATAAATTCCAATTGGTATTCATGACTCCAAATACGCCACTAGGGGGAGGAGGGAACTCACAACACCCGGATGTGTAAATAAATACATGGCTAGGGAATTGGAACCTTTGTTATCATGAAAAACTTGTAATTTTATCTACGGTCTTTATACATTTAACCTTGCGCTAAAGAGAGAAACTCTCCCATGTAAGATGGAATAGTTAATAGGTATACAGCACAATCCACGTGTCAATCGTGTTGTCTATCCTCTCGTTTTAATTTTAACTGCATTATATTGCATGACAAGTTATTTCGTAAATAAATGTTAACAGATTTCATGGTTCTACATACAACGCTCCAATCGATGAGTCCCAACCCCCCATTTATTATTAGTTCCGTGAATTTGAAATTTCGTTATTTTGACATTAACATGCAGCACCAATGACGACAGAAATGCAATGCATTTCGATAGTTCATAAAAACGATATCGCCCGTTTGAAAAACAGACTAGCACGTTCTGTTGCAATCTGTTTACAATTCCAAGAGATAAGCCCTGTAGGCCTACGTGTTTTGAGTGAAACAAGACGGTTGATTTGCCTACAGTCCTCTATGGACTGGCTTCTGTGCTGTTCACACGTGACCAATATGAAATTGATGCAGTACGTGTGTTGTTTGTTTGTTATCAGTTCACGTCACGTGGCAGTAGACCTATTGACCGACATTCGTAAAGAATAGCACACGTTAGGTTATGTCGATATTGTTACGCAATAAATTATTTATTCAAATTAACGTCGATTTAGTTCCGAGTGATTAGCACCGCTTGAACACATGCAGATGGCGTCATACTTACTTAAAATACTTTGCAGTTCCCTGGCTTGCAGTTAACACTTTATCTACTGACGACGTTTTGAAAATCCGCGTGGTCCGTGTCTCCGTGGAATTTGTCACCGTCCCGAGCCGGGCACCAGTTTTATTTGAGTCCCATCAAGTTACAAAAACATGAATTTCATAAGTTGGACTACACCCAGGGCTATGCTGCAAACTGCTAAACATGAGCTAGACCAGACCTAACTGTTAGCCATTTCTCAGTTCCATCCAAGGGGACGAGAAGGTCTGTATCTGCGCAAATTCCATCTTTTGGCTGCAGAGGAGTTGAGTATTGGAACAGCCTACAGCTGAGAAATTATAGTAGGCCAAAGGATGTAACATTAACGTGTCTGATCATTTGAAACGCTCATATTTCCACCACCAGTCAATAGGCAAAACGCTAATGTAGATACGTCTCTGGTCAACTTTATCAACGAAATCCTCGTGAATGCTTATGCGTCTTGAATGTGCGGCAAAAATCTTAACATTTATGGTTAAAGATTCACGCGGGATATTTTGTAGGCTACTCCCCAAGACGTGATTGGTGTTAGCATTGTTAATTCAATCGAAATGATACGAATTAACTGTCCTTGTTCCGTTAAAAAGTCGCCCTCTCCAAGTCGTGACCAATAGTCACATAAATAATATACCTCAACCAAGCCCTTGCGAGAAAGGGCCAATCATTGTCGTTCCTGAGGCTAGGCAGTGGCGCGCATGGTGGCGCGTGCCCACCGTCCGCGTTGTTTTTGGTCAGGCGCGTCGCCGAGGCAGACGCGCGCCAACACCAATATTGCGCATGTTTGAGTGCCTTATGGGCACGTGGTTCCTGGAAGGAAAATAACACAAGGCTGGCTCACTAGAGATGCAAATAAAATGTATTGCTAGCCATTTAGTCTACTCTACCCCGCAAAAGATAAGGTGAAAATAAAGTAGAGTTCGTTCCTGCTGCAATGCTTTGCCACAAGTGTGAATTTACAGGCGGCACTCTATTTTACAATATAATAGCGCCCTCTAAGGACGATATAGTTGCTGAGAAATATGTAAATAACTTTTATGTACGAGAGGGAGAAAACTGGCAGGCAAAACAAATACTAGTCTAAAATCTGGACTCTTATTGTGGGTTTACAGACTATTTCTATTGTAGCCTATTTAGACGTTGTAGCTAAAAAATACATTTTAATTTACTACAATCAGCGATTTTAAGTTTATAGCGTGATACTAAAAATAGAAATCATGGTTTTCAAAGTGGCAGTCTTTAATAATAGCAAAGAAATGGTTTGTTCAAGTCAACCCTTCACACAACAGCAGAATTAAACAGACCATTCAGTTCAAACCACTTTTATGTCAGGTGAAACGGAAACCTTTAAAATACAACCAAAGACCTATCTTTCTGAAATGTCAACTACACAATTAAAGGTTATACTAATCAGAACATACAGAGAAGTAGTTCAGTTGGAAACAACTCAAGATTAGCGTCTGAAAGAAACATAACATTCATTTTACAATAAAAATATTTGCACAAAAACGTCCAAAAAAAAAATAGGCTCAAAGAGAGGGTAACGCAAAAAAAAGAAAAAGATATATATATAAATGTTCATTTTTCATTTTTCAATACAGTCACAAATCACACAGCTGTGGCAACAAAATCTCTTTAAAATTACACAACTAAAAAGATACCCCTCCCCCCAATTGATTGTGTTCATTTTTAAGAGCATATACTGCTATTACAACAGATTCCCGACTGAACAAAAGCTGCACATCAAATCTTGGATGTCAAGACTATCAAAAAGGCACAAAACAGACAGGTTGCACAAAGAACTTAGCAGAAGCTTATTATACAACAGTATCCCAGTCAGGTTTCCAGCGCCCTTAATGTTCTCACCCCCCAAAATCATTATCTACAGGCAAGTTATATCCCTGCAGGCACCTGGTCTTGTACTAAATACATGACCCATCCCAAAAACGGTAGAGGCAAGTGCATTTAATGGTCAGCGATATGTATACTGTAAGCCCCATAGTACCAAGATAATGTGTTCTTACTTAATTCTGAAAGGTTTTATAGCAATTTCTTTACATAACTTGAGAGAACTCTGTTCAACAATATTTCTTGATGTGTGCGGCAACTGCATTTTTCCAACATAAGAAAATATTTTTGAAGAAGCCGAGTCATCAAAGTTACAGCAAGCCCTAATACTTTTGGCACAGACTGTATACATAATACAATTGATTTAACCCACGCAGTAGTAGCCTGAAAATCATTTAGAAATTAGCATACTATTTTATTCATTTTCTAATGCCTTAGGTATGCTTTAAGTGCCAGTAAAATCACTTTCTTTGGGAGTCTATTGGATCATTCTGACCAGTCTACCTTGAGATGCTTCAGTGATGTTGGGAATACTTTAATTCATTCATTAGGTCACTTGTTATCAAATTAACTTTTTTCCAAAGTGGGAGTGCTTGTAACCTAGCACCATGAGACAGAACATTTGAGGCCCACTTGTCAAGAAATTAACATGACATGCATTAGATGCTCTACTACAAAAACTAAATACAATGTTAGATAAACGCTATTTTTTTGTCGTTTTATTTTTAAATTCTAGCCTAAGTAATAGTTCCTAATTAGTCCTTTGTTTGCGGCAAAAATGCCAAATACTTAAAAAAGATTAGAAAGTTCTAATTCTATGCAACTGAAAAAAGCTATCTTGAAATAGAACAGTCTTTACTCGGCAATTAATGGCAATTGAAAATATATAAAATATATTTTGTACTTTTTCGATTCTACTGCAGTTTTCTGCTGGTTTGACATTGCCAACGATTCTGCATGAAAGTGCAATTTGAAGCAGGACAGATGGAGATATGATCTGTCCTATCATTGTGTGGCACAGTTTTTAACTTTATAACTAGCATGCCAAGATATATCTCTGGTACAGGAAACAACGTGGTTCGCATTTACTGCCTCTTAATGTAGCTCTAGCATTAAAACCGTCGCATCCACTATAAGACATGGTTTTGCATGCAGATGGAGTTTGGCTATATTAAAAAATTATGTAGTTCATCAAAACGCTAATGCTACAGAACCAAAAACAAAAAGGTTAAAGAAGAAGAAGAAAAGCATATGCTGAAGCAAAGAAAAAACAGAAGATAAGCACCATGTGATCGGGAGGAGGGATATATGACCAACGCTGGAACAGTGAGAGCCGGGGCCTTCCCATGGAACTGCCCAGCCATGTGGCACTTAACATCGTCTTTGTATACAGAGCTTTAACAGTCATGCAAAGGGCACAGTATTGTTATGACAAGGCATGAGAGATGTCGACAGACAGAAGAAAAATAAACCACAAAAAGGGGAAAAGAGAGACTACATCTTCAGACAAAAATGGGCTTGTGTAATAACTGAATTCATGTCCTGGTGTGAACTTTATGCCCATAAGGTTGTCTTTACACACACAATTATTTATTTATTTATATATATATATATAGTGTGTGCTTGAATGACAATTTCTTTAGTTCCTCAACCACACTGCACTTACATTGCATGGTCCTACAGAGTTAACCCATCACCAATGGTTATGAGGCAGTTTTAGCCATGTTATCTGTAATTAAAACGAACATTCTATCAACATTGTTTGATCGCTGCTCGTGATGCTGTAGCTATCACAACATTTGAAGATTCTCACTAGTCTAGATTTATATATGGCATTCGGGCCATCCATGTGTTGAGGAATTCAAAATGTCTTCAGATTATATAGCTTTTGGAGCACAACAGTAGGCAAAGGCATTTTGACCCACAACGTCTTCAACCGATTGTGTGATTTCATTGCATAAATACACCGATTTAAAAATGTGAAAATGGAAATTCAACAGACCTTTTTGATGGATGACTCTGATAACCTGTTTACTCAAAAGAAATAAAGAAAACGAAATCTGCCATGATTTGTGCAAGGTAGGCGGAATTATAACCACAACAATTTCACCAGAATCACAAAAAAGTTAGTGTATCACCGTCATAACAAGGGTCTTTAATAGGAATAGCCAGAGCCTTTGAGACGCACAATATATTGTTTATCTTGGCTTGAAACACAAATGTACCTCCACACTATGAACCATGATGCGACATCACTTCAGAACGAAGGCGAGAGTGCAGGACCGAGAGAAAGGGAGAGATATTGATTGATAGATTCCTGACGCCATTCCTGAGCGAAGTGGACTTGACGAGTGAGACCCAGGGAATCCAGTTGACGTGGACACGGAGGGGGGGGAGAAGAGAGAGAGAGAGCAAGAGAGAGAGAACAGCCAACAGGTGGAGGCAGAGTGTAGCAGTGGCAGCACAGAAGCCAGTCCAGAGTATTATCTGTAGGAAAGGGGGATAAACAGGGTTGTAGTTGTAAGATGCAATATATAAGATAACTGTGTAAAAGTTAAGACTATTCTACTAACAGGGAATAAACAGGGCCTGTATATGAAATCAGTCCCAAACATGCCCAAAAATACTTAGTTGATCCAACTCATAGGAGTAAAAGCATTAAATGTCTTATCCTAAATCCTCTTCACCGGGATTTAGGAGCGCTGGAGAGCCGCCCTAACCTGTTAGGAGGTCCCAGCAGATGGCTTTACGGCACAGAAAGCCATGTGTATTCCGGGGAGGAGAGATGCGTTGAGAACGCCTTAACCATTAGCTTGTCAGAACATGGTGCTTGGACATGGAATCATGATTGTGACAGATCTTGCAGATTAAGCAATTACGCCATCTACAAGAAGATCCCATGCCCTTTCTGTAGAAACAATAACTCTTTCCAGTAACTTTTTGGCATCAGGGAAGATGCAAAAGTGGTCCATCACAGCCAACAATATGTAGAATTATAAATGAAACTTTGCCATTCCAACGCTGCTGGTTATACGTAGATTCATTAAGTAATTTCCCCACCACTCAACATGAAGTAATGCAAAGACAAAACACATTAATGCTAAATCGCTGGTTTCAATTCCATCCTAGATGCATATTAAAGTTATCCTTTAAAAAGTAACCCAAAAGAATCAGGCAGGTTTATTGATTTGTAGGGCTACTGTCGCTCTCTGAAGATCGACGGACCGTTTTGAGTCCAAGCGCTGCAACAAGTAGTACGTTTTGGTGAGGACCTACCCACGTGACACGTTAGGACCTAAGGCCTGGCTGGAATCGTGCGGTTTCTTCGAAGATGAGCTCCTTCAATGTTTCTTTGGGTAGATCATCCAGCTCCATGTCAAACTTGAACGGGGCTTCAGCTACAGGCTAACGACAGAGAGAGATGACGTGATCGCAGACATTTATGATACATGCCAATATATTAACCTAAAAATGTATATATTTTTGGTCTACAAAATGGAGGTTTAGAAAATTGAATACATCGACCAAAAGAAATATTTCAGCCTGTACGTCAGTGTGTGGACTTTCCTGATTTAGGTAAGGAAAGCTACACAGAAAGGTTTCACTATAGTTTATATAGCTTTAATATAAACGGAGTTACAGAATTATCAACTTCACATGCGACACAAACAACATACGACTGCTTATTCATCGTGACGCGTCAGCCGTGCCCATGGAAACAGGCCTAATCCTAAATGACCAGCTCACCTCATCTGTTGGGTCGTAATATTGCTCCAAGTAAGGGTGCGCCAGGGCCTCCTCAACCTCAATCCTCTTGTGGGGGTTAAAGGTCAACATCTTGTCCAGCAGGTCCAGCGCTGTGGGGCAGATGAGGAGCGGTAAGGGTTTGAAATTGTTAAACCAAAAAAAACAAGGAAGACAGTAAAACGTTCAAATTCGAACAAAATACACTCCATCCACTGCAGGCGCAACAAAATGTTTTAATGTGTCTGCCCACTAGATGGCACCAGACGGGCCTAGACATGGACAATGACTTCTGGTGAATAAATGCTAGTGCTTTCTGCGTTTCATTACATAAGTAAGGTGGTGGATACTTGAATCCTCGCCAGAAGTTACAATGCAACATACTTTAGGTGCCTTCATATAAAAACCAAGACTGTCCCGAAATAAAATTCCTTGCTTTCATATCCAATAGACCTTTTCCACAGTGACCAGGAAGTGCTACAGAGGAGGGGTAAACGTTATTCCTGTGTAGCCTGTAAACAGTGGAAAAACGACCTAGAAACCCTTACATGTGTTTATTTTGCTGGTTAAACAGCCTCTCAGTTTGAAGTTATGATGCAAAAATTGCATATAGTCTAAAGAGACACCCAGACCTGAGATGGCTAATCCGAAACCTTAACAGTTTACAGGCTACACAGAAAGGAGGTTTACTCTTCATCAGTAGAACTTCCGGGTCACTGTGAAAAAAGGTCTAGAGAAACTCAGGGGACATTATCAATACGTAGTGATTAAAGTGTTAATAGTGGGAGAAAAAAAAGCTTGACGACATCCGGTGGATCAACATAATGACTCTCATTGCCAAGATAAACACTGAGGCAATTCCATCCTCTTGTTTATCTAATTTTGTGTTCAGTCTTTTACGGCTGAACACAAAATTATGACAATACAACTTTCCTGTCCAAACAAGGCTGTAAAATACACCAGATTGTTGATACAACTTGTTTACTACATTTTAGCTTCACTTCCTATTTTTATTCATTCCCATTTTCTCACAGAAACATGAGTAGATCTATGAGGTTATATAAAAAGAGACTTGGCATGCAACAGGGCTGCCACGAGATCTACTTTTTAACCTGACAGGGTTGTGGGGAGCCATACAGATTCAGACGAGAGCTAATCAATGACACTTCTGATTCTTTCAGAAAGACATTAGACAATGTGGTACTTTTAATCAGAAGAAATATTTCTATACATCGTCAGATACACATTTAGCAGACCACAAACTGCTGATAAGACACCATTATTTACACCATTCCATTAGATGATGTAATCACACAACCCTCGTCTCACACCGAATGGTAAACTGAAACTGATCACTCCACTCAAGCAGGTCATACGACTAAAACAGGCCAGCCGTGGCCTGGCTCTGACCTTTAGGATCAGCGTTGGGGAAGAGACGATTCCATGGCACTTTACAGCGCAGAGGGAGTGACAGAAGGTAGTTCCTCGCCTTAATGTTGATGATGCAGTTGAGATCCTCTTGGGAGGGAGATCCCAGGATGCCTAAGAAAAGCAAATGCAATGGGCAGAACACAGGGTAAAGGGCCTGGGTCTGCGCTGGCAGCATCTATTTTCTAGACAAGTTCAGCGCCGACAGAGCTCAACATCCTCGGCGTACAGTTATCTTTCCCACTCCTCGTGCTTTCAGTTGAGGGGGGCAGGGTAGTCTAGTGGTCTGGGTGTTGGACTCCCAGCCAGTAGGGGGCAGGGTAGTCTAGTGGTCTGGGTG
>JAODLI010001981.1:0-10852 GCA_027575585.1 Percopsis omiscomaycus
TTCATTGGCACTGTAAGGGGAGTAGAGAGGACTGCGAGCTGCTCAGCATTGAGGTATGGGAGGGGAATGCCCTATCAGAGCTTCACACCAAAACACTGGTTAATCCCAGACACAAACTGAGGCGCGTACCTTTAGGTTGGCACCCGGGACATTTCATCAGCACACTCTGGGACCTAGCATTGACCTCAAAGGCTAGCCAATTTTATTTCTGTAAGCACTGTTGAGACACTTCTGTGTGAAGGAATATTTATTTTTTTCCCGTTTTTCAGTACTATTTCTCTTTAGCAACATGTAAGCATCCTTGAGTGAAGGTGTCTAACACCTACCTGCTCCTTGATACTGATACTATAAGCCGCTTTGGGTAAATTATCTAATTGTAATTGTAATAATCACATGGAATCCCTGTATTAGCAATGTACTCTATGTGAATAATTTGGATTTTATAGGATATACTGTATCTAAGCATGTCTTGCAGCTAGTGCAATGCATGCCTTTCTGCTCAGAGAGATGAGGGACACATTTCCATGTGGCACCTGAGGTACTCAGCTGTCGATGCCGAAAATCGCAGGTCAGGGTCTTAGGACTCATAACAAAGACATGGAGTACAATGTAGCTAAAAAAAATCACAATTGAGTCTGCTGATAAGGGCCTACTGTACAGTTTTTCATTACATCTGTACAGTAGGCCCTTTTCTTGTATTTGTTAGATTGGACTGAATTGTTACTGGATAACTGAATTGTTATTGTTTTCTATGAAAATATAGCAGTAAATAATGTTGTTAATAATAATAATGTTATTCTCATAGTTACCTATAATGTTTTGTGATTGTGTCATCGTGTTCATATGCATATTTAGCATCAGAGTTGGGGAGGCTTTGATGCAAAAGGAGACTGACTATATCCCTTCCGGGGCTCAAACTGGACTCTCTGGAGGCAGCGGCAGAGAGAAGCATGCGGGCCAAGCTGCTGGTAACATGGACAATCCTTCCAGTCATTTAACACATTGGCAGCGCAGTGCCTCCATACTGCTGTTGCATAAATGCTATGGCATACATTTTGTAAACACATAGTTAATGGGCAAAGTGGAGCAGTTTCTCTAATGGGTGTACACTAATACAGTGAGCATTACCTGTGCTTCTGTAGCATGAAGGATTCATCCGACAGTCCCTTTGCAGCACATGGTGGCTTTCAGTCAAGCCGAACAGGCAGATCTGGCACAACACGGATGGCTAAACAAGATGAAGGGCACATAATACCAATGGATAAGGTATTTTCCAGAAGCAGTACCATGCTGTTTTATGCAATATTGCGGAATAGTAGCAGTAACTTGACTGAATAAAAAAAAAAATTGGGCTTCATGAAATAGATAAATGACTTCATAAGCCAGCAAGAGACTCCTTTAGTGGCTTGTGTAGCTTGGCAAGACAACAGGGTTTTAACAAGAGTTCTTATTGAGATGACAGCTGCTTAAACAATATCCACATAGTCAGTGGTGTAGGCCTCAAGGTGAATTAATCAACGTCCAAAATCATTTGACAGTTTAGGCCAGCAGTTGGACAAGGAGTCAGATGGTGCAAACAATAACCCTTGCTCATCATTTGAGTTCATGTGAATGATGAGTCTGGGCCGTCACACATATAATGCATCCACATTGCCCTTCCACCAGCCGTGCCCTGGTCCCCTGGAGCCACTGTGCCACACAATAAGAGAATGACACAGTGAACACATGCCCTGCTATGCTAGTGTATCGTCCAAACCTTTGGCCTCTAGTTATATGTCTGAATTAGTAGTGATTAAGCCCCTAATATTTACGGTTAATGGCTGGCATGTTGTCAACTGAATGGTCTCAGCACGAGATGACAGGGATTACAGAGATGGGCAAAAGCCGCAGCTGTTTCGACGAAGTTGCCCTAGAGTTCCTTAGAAAACCTCTGATGCTGAAGTTGTCTTATGGACACTGGTGGCTACTGAGAGACGTGTCTCACATTTTGAGGCAATATGTTAACCGAATAAAAGCCATCAGACTGAAAGAATTGTAGAAACCAGAGCCATAACTGAAAATAATATGGTAGACAATAAAACATCACTGGTGCATATGGGTAAATATTGTCTTGGCTTCACACTGTGTTCCCCATCTTAATATCACAAGCAAAACAAAAACTGCCGATCCGACATAAAGGTTAATGAAATGCTTTATCTTTTCAGCATTGTTTTCAGAACCACACCCTGTCAAAGGGGAAAGCTCAAACAGGGGCTGCTACAATGCAGTGTTATGCTGCAGAAAAATCATCTGGTTTGTGACTCCACTTTTGAGGAAAACAAATATTTTTGACACTAATCTACAATGCTAGCTCTTCACTGTGTATGTGACTGCACTGTATAACACAGTGTGTACCCATGCCTTCAGATCACATTACTTAATTCCAATTAGAAGATTTTGGGCTGCATTACACATTGTGTTTACATTTACATTTCTAGCTGTACACTGCATGTTTGGAAAATAATTTCATACACATTTTTCAGATACAGAATCTAGCCTTCATGCTGAACATACTGGCATTTAGCACATTAGAACCATTTTGAATACAAAAATAAATTAAATAACAAATATTATGGCTTCACAGTTGTCTTGTAATAATAACAATCAGATAAGCTTAACTACTCACATGGAGTAGAATTATACACAATAGTGTCTTTGTTACATACATGTTGATAATGTTTTAAAATAAGTTTATCTAAAAAAGGTAAAAATGGTGTACAGACCAGCTTGGTGAAATTACAATGGCCCACATTCACTGAATTGGCTGATAAAAGAAAGACAATTTATCTTTAAAGAAACAGGGGGTCATCCATACAAGAAGACTGCAATTGAATAGTAGTGAATAGTAGAATCTGGGTCACTGGGTCAAAATCAAGAAAAAAGGTTATTGTTGACATCGAGGACAGAGGACACATCTCATGAGGTCATGAGATGTGTCCATTTGTACCAAAAAGCCACTCTATAATGAGAACAGCCTGGGTCTGCTGGTGGGAGGTGAATGCACTGTTCTCCAGTTTCCTTCTAGTTTTCACCCCACAGATAACATTCCCAAGTTCAGCCAGTGCTGCTGTTTGTCACTATCTCAGTGAGTGTATATGTGTTCTGACGGTTTGTCTTTATCCGTGTGTGTCTGCGTGTGTTTGCATGTGTTTAGTTTAGAGTATAATCCGAGTGACCCTTTTTGCTTTGTGCAGCTGAAGTGAATAATCTAAAATGACCTTTAGAGTTTGCCGTTATTAGTGGAGTCCAGGGGACTGAAGTATGAGTTATTGTGGGGAAGATGGGAAATGACTTGCCAGTGCTAGTTCTCCAAATGTTCTATTTCTCAGAATGTCTTATTTTTTTTATATAAAGGCGATAGCAAATGCCCACTGTGGGGAGATGGAGGTAAAACGGGTTCCAAGGAAACGTCCACAGAGAGGCAGGGTCTCTGGAAGGGACGCTACCTGCCAGGTGCGGCGAATCAAGCAATCACTCTCCCAGCTGAGAGACAGACAATCGAGAGTGAGCCAGCATGGAGGTGGGAGGCTACTCTGTCACCCTGAGCAAAGAAAAGTATCCCATATGGAAAAGAAACAGAAATAGTAACAATAGTAAATGTTTATGTTTTATATGTATTGTATGTATTATGAGTTATATGTCTCACATGATTTACTCATGAAAGTGGCCACTTTCCCATTTTTCCTCATACAACATAATTATATGAATAAAGCATGAATCAAACAAACAATATACAGTATATGCTGTTTATAAGGAAAGTACATGGCAATTTATGTTTTTGTATATGTTCCATATCATTTTTGCATTTTTAATTACTATTTAAAACATATCTAAGTTATAAAGACATACGCATCTTAAATATATATATATACACATGATTATATATGTTTTTTGTGTAAAGTATATCTAATTTAAACGTAAACTATGCTTTCTTTATATGTTTTTTACAAGTTTGCTATATGTCAGCCAAGTAAAATGTCCATGTATGTATAAAAACCTATACTTTTTATATATGAATATACACCATTCTATATAGGTTTTGTGTATGTAAAGTCTCTTCATATTTTCATGTAAACTGCTTTCTTTATGTTTTTTAACATGCTGTAATCTTGGCATTGATCGTGCTTCCAATGCTGGAGAGCTGGGTCTCCGGCCACCTCTCAAGAGTTGCACCTAAACATGAACAAAAAAACAGCAATGCAAAAAATTATTACAGTAGGCTGAAATCAGGAAATACACAAAAGCAGAGACTATTGGTCAAACACCCATTAAAAAAAATGAATCTTATTTCTGGGTTAATCCGTCCAGGCCTGTGAAAGTGGACTCACTCTGAACTGAGGCTGTCAGGAATGTGGTGTACCTTTTCCGATTCGGGTCTCTATAACGGATCAAACGTGACCTTTTGGACCGGCGGGAACAAGGGAAACGTTGTTTGTTGGGGAGGGGAGGGGAGGGGGGGGGTAACCCAAGGCAGCCCCGTGCTCCCAGACGCGGAAAGACTTTCTCCCGGATCGGGTTGTGCCATGAAGCCGGGCCGTTGTTCTGTACTAAGCGATGTCGTGTAATTAGTCCTGCAGACACAAAGCCCCCCTGACGTCTCAGTGTCTCATTAGGAGATGACAGATTAGATAGGCCTGCTGGGATGGAGGGGGGGGGGGTGGTCTAGAGTGTCTGTGGCCCGCGCTACACACCTGTTAAGCAGGGGAGCAGGTTAGTGTCCCACCCCCCCCTCCTGAACAGAGGTCAGGGCCCCATGGGTCCACTAATGGATGTTCCGGGGGGGTGTCTGGTTTCTGCACAGCACCCCTGCTGGCCGCTCGATGCCGGTGATCCCTCGAGATGCCTAGGAGAGCAAGATAGATCGTTGTATAATGAAGTGCTGCTAAAAAAGCACAATTAGTGATGGCTGACAGTCAATATCAGGATTTGGGTGTATGTGAGTTAAAGAGAGGCATAAAATCCGATTCAAGCCTCATGCTGCCAACACCTCCAATATTGCACCCGTTATTGTCAAACAGGAAGTGAAACCTGCCAAAAGTCTCACTCACGGACACACAGGCTTTCAACACATGTGGCTCTGATCTGATAAACAGATGTTTTGTTAAAAAAAAGAAAAAGAAAAACAACTGATCTCAAACTGCTGATAGACAGAATATACTGTGACATTTCACCTGACTGTAAGAGGTGAACCTTTGTCTTTCCCAAAAGGACAATAAAGTCGTTAAAAATAAAGCCAGAAGTGTCGATGCTAACCTACTGCTAAGCTCCGCCAGCAACTTTTCTTAGTGATTTTTTATTTTAGTGCTAGTTTTGTACATTTAAAAATAGCTAATTAACATAACAAGGCAAATTAACATAAAATATAAATAAAGCAGTTGACCCCTAACTTCTGCTAAGTGTGGTGTAATTGGTTGCTCCGTTTGTAGTGAATGCTTGTGTTGGTTTTAAGGTTTTACTGCCAGCGCTCAAATAGCTCATTTGTGTTGCTGTGATGGGCTCCTTTGTCATTCCTTTAAGATTAAAATGAGCAAGGGTAAAGGTTGACAGACAGGAACCAAAAAACACACAATGCGAATATTGTCATCAGCAAGGATGCTTTCCCGGACTTGTTTAAACTGGAGTGTCTCCTTGACACTGCCAGTCAAACCTGCTGCACGAGACAGACATTTCCCGCGCCTACGTCGGCTAAACCAAAAGTGGGGATGCTAGAACAAGCAACCTAGCCCTGCTGGGTCAGAGAGACATAAAAAGTAAAGACGGGAAATTGACAGAAAACAGACGGCTTGTTCTACTAAAGACACTAGAGAGTTTGTTTAGTTGTTGTGGGGAGTGTGGGCGTGTATTTGCGCGTGTTTAGTCTGTATGGGGGGAGGGAGTGTCTGGAGGTGTGGTTCACGAGACTCGGGGATTGGAAACAGTTGTGAGATAATTAATAATCACCTGTTTCCACAGTAAAGGGAGCAGCGGGAGCCAATGAGAGGAAGACGCGGAGACACAGAGGCCCTCTGTGGACAGGGACACAGCATGATACGACTGCCAGTGAGCTTTTGCTCAATCTTTTGAATAAAACAATGTCCGAGTATATCGCCGTGAGGGACCAGTGTGAGCGTGGTTCATTTTAAATCGACAGTGATGAGTGTTCCAATCACAGTAGGAAGTCTGTGTCATTGTTTATCCCGTAAAGTCCTTCATGATATATTGCAGAATTGTAAGATTTTTTTGTGTGTGGCCATTTTCTCTACACGAGTTTCCAAAGTTGCTTGTCGTTCAAGAGTAGTCAACCTAGTAGCAACCAACTTTAGCATCAAGTAATAGACAGCCTTTGCATACTTTATTGGTTTCAGCATGTGCAGAGGATGTTCTAGCAAAATGACACGTCAACTGGCTGAGTGACGAGAGGGAAGGCTTCAATTTTAAAACGATTCTCCAAGTCTCCAAGTCTACAGTTAAGTTCAGACAACTTTTTTTTTGGGCGGGGCGGTCATAAGATAAAAAGGGGATAAAATGGTTTTATTAAATAACTAATAATTTGGACCACTTAAGAAAAAACACTAAAGAACATGGTCTGTTGAATCCATTGTTTTCAACAACTGAAAAAGGGCATCCGATGTGGGTTCAGATGCCGAGGTAGATAGTCACTGAACAAAAGCGGTGAGCGAAGAGCATATTTCTCATCATGTGAAGGCAGCTTTATACCTTGCTATGTTTGTAAATAAAGTTTCAGAACCGCTACACCCCTATGCCATACCATAATGTAATAGAAGATGCGATGATGGACTCGATGACGGCCGAGTAGAGAAGTTGATGCTGGATCCGATATTTTTTAAGCTGCCTAAGTGAGGTCGTTAAGCTTTTGCAATGACGTGTTCAGTTTTAGCTTTCCACTGCAGGTTATTGCCGAAATAGACAGTGAAGGTGATGGTATTTATAGCAGCCAAGTTCTCTGTAATTACTGAATTGTTTATTGTGTGCATTTGTGTTTGTTTAGAAAGCATGAAATAATAATTTTATAATTTGTTATCTTATCTTTACATTTACATCCTTCAGCAGACACTTCTATCCACAGCGACTTACAAATAGTACATTTGTCAATAGTTGAATTTATCATAGACCAACTCTAGTATACACACCATAATCAAATAAAATGACAGCATGTCATCAGGGCTTTAGTTACACAATAGTATTATCATCCCATTCCATCGTCAAATAATTGCAAACAGCCTAAATACTGGCAAAGTTCCTAATCTTCTAAGAGCTGATCATAACATAGAGTAGGAAGGAACAGGATCACCATAGGGCTTCGGTTAACGGCAGTGTTGTGAGGTAGAGAGGTCAGTGGCAGAGGTACCAAGGTGGATTCTGAAGATTCTAAGTCTCTTGCGGAAGATGGGTAGTGACTCAGCTGTTCTGACTGTTAATAATAATAATAGATTTTATTTGTAATGCACTTTACATTTGGAGCAAATCTCAAAGTGCTACAATTAAGATCATAAAAGCATGGTTAGAATATCAATATAAAAGACAAATAAATAATGCAACGACTTGCAGGGTTAATTAAAACTCTTAAGTTCTGCTAAAAATGTCATTTTTTTTAAAGTCGTTTGAAGCAGATTGAAGTGCCCTCAGAGGGTCGGGGAGGGCATTCCAGATCCGAGGAGTGGCAGAACAGAAAGCCCAATCACCCATGGTGCTGAGCTTAGTCTTAGGGAGAAGGAGGCGGTTTGAGTTTTTTGAGCGGAGGGATCGTGTTGTAGTTAGAGGGGTGAGTAGTTCTTTCAGGTAGGGGGGGGGGCATTTCCATAGATGCACTGACGGAAACGGGAAGCCAGTGAAGTGAATGGAGAATGGGTATGATGTGGTCGTATTTTTCGCACTCTCATCCTTGCAGCACTGTTCTGAACATACTGCAGTCTCTGCAGACTTTTGTTAAGGATCCCGATGATAAGTGCGTTACAGTAATCCAGTCTGGAGGAGACAAAGGCGTGTACAAGTTTTTCAGCATCAGCTAAGGTGAGTGTGGAACATTTTGCAACATGGTTGTGAGATGGTAGCAAGAGATCTTGCAAAGGTAAGAGTCAAATCTTACACCAAGATTGGGGACAGTTGTGCGGAGAGGGGAATGTCATGACCAGAGTTAGTTATACCGGTTAAGGAGGAACTGTTGCAGGAAGCTAATTCCACCACTGGGGCGCCAGAACATAAAAGAGTCTGGACTGAGCTGTGTGACTCTTGCACCCTTGCAGCGACAGATGGGGAGCCAATGAAGGTCTCGGAAGAAAGGGGTTACATGGGAGAACTTTGGGTTGGCTGAATACCGGATCTGCTGCGGCATTTTGAACACGCTGTAGCGGTCTGATAGCAGAGACCGGGAGCCCAGCTAAAGAGAGTTGTCGTAGTCCAGAAGAGAGATAACTAGAGGTTGGACCAGGAGCTGTGCCACTTCTATTGTGAGGAACAGCCTTATCCTTCTGATCTTGTAAAGGGAGAATTTGCAGGCGTGGGGTGTTGCGGCGATGTTGGCTGCGCCAGACAGTCGGTTGTCCAGGATCACTCCGAGGTTCTTCACAGTTGGAGGACACAGCAGTGTTCTCAAGGGTAATAGACAGGTACACTTGGGGACAGTCTTTCCCAACATACCGCATGTAACTTTACATCATATGCACAAAAAACATTTTTGCCCCCATTTATTCCGCTGTTAAACTAGCAAATGTGAATTTGACACGCCCTGAATGCCCTTGCACGTTGTCTGTTCTGTGCAGTTACATATAAATTATGTATTTTTTAATTACATTGTTTTGTGAGAAACTAAATGTGAAAAAAGAAAATTACAGTAAGATTCAATGAACAAATAGCCTAAACTAACCAGAAGACACTAACCAGCTTGTGCTACTGATGAGGCTAAAAGAGTCAAGAGTTCAGGAAAGTTAGGATTCTTTCACTGAGGTTTATTGCAGTCTTCAATACGTTGTGCCACAGTGTCTTCCTTCACATCTACACAAAATGTTAATTTGTGCACTAGGGGGCTTTTGTCAAACCAGATGTACAGAAATTAATTAGGAGGATAACACAAATAAAACATGTTTTAATTGTTTGTTCTGTTTGTCAGGTACTGAACATGTTTGCCTATTAAACAAGGTTAAATTCTGTATTTCATTATAATCCAGTAACACAAATTATTCAGCTGGTCAAATGTGTGTCGTAAGCTTTCCCAGTCTCCCTTCAAGAAGCCATCGTGACCTCCCTGTTTGCATGCTCTGAAGAGTGGTCATACAAATATTTGCATTAATAAACCTTCTGTCTGTGTGCTTTTGTTTTCTTGCTCAACGAATCAGTGTTTGTTTGACGAACAGAAAAGCGGACGTGCAACGCGTCATTGAGATTTTGTGTTTGTGTTTTGGTCCCCCATAAATTTCGACTACCCAGAAACCTTTTCTCTGCAGCGCTACCCAGAGGCATAACAACCCTGAATTATAAACCAGCCTATAAACCAGCCTTAAGATGAAACCGCACAACAGGGGGCCTGACACCTCCCGTCTATCAAGGAGCTCATTTAGAACTTTATTCCTTCGACAGGAGTGACACTCCTCCCTCCTTCTGTCTCCTCTTCTCCCCCTGATGAATTGAGATCCTGTCAGCTCTGCCAAAACTAAACCCCAGCACCCACAGTGGTCAGTAGAGAGAGGGAAGAGGTGAGTTTTACAGGGACTATACTGACAGACAGGTGCTTGAGATAACTGGCTCAGAGACCAAATTCGGCTGCAGTTTGTGATGTTACAAATAAACCAATCATATAGATGATGTCAGGTGTGCTGCAGGTTCAAGATGTGGGACACTGGTAAACATGTGGAGCAATACCCAACAGTCTAAGAGGTCTAATTAAGTTATCTGGATTTTTAGTTTTTCTACCGACTTAAATATGAAAAATGGAGTCTATATACAAACCGTGATCTTGTTAATCTTGTTAGGTGATTTAATTCACTTTACTGACGTAAGTATTTTCAGGCTCCTTTTGAACAGGCTATTTTCACATGTATTTTTACTTGTATACATGCCTCATATCTGAGCAGAATTAGCCCCTAATTACCGTGAAATCCCTCGACTCACAAGAACTACGTCACTAACTAAGTCATACCACCATGATTCAAAAGCACACAATTGGACAAAATATATATACAGATACACACGGCACGCTAGATGATGGTTGCATGTGCAATTATTAATTAGGGGAAGATTTAATTAAGTTAAGGTTTGGATAAAGCCCCGCTCGCAGTTTTAGTTTTATTCTGTAAAAATGGGCATACTGTACATTTTTCTTATCTTTCCTCAGTGTTATGTTTATTTATATATACACAAATGCGTATGCGTATGTGAAACAAACAGTGAAGGTTGTGTGTTGAGGCTGCTAAAACATGAGAAAAATATGAATCTCAAAACACAAACATTGTTTTAACATTTAAGTGTCTGTGAAAGTGATTATTATTATATATAAGTGATTATAAGTGTAATTAGCAGCATTTTCCTGCCATTTTGAGGAAAATAATTATAATAAAAATAATAAAAATAATAACAATATTGAACTTAGTGTGTGATACATTGAGAAGTAATCAAGGCCAGAGCCCCCAATGTCCCGAAGTAGGACTAATTTGTTTGCTAGCTATCTTCCGAATTATTGTGACATCACTGGGTTTTTTCTTTGTCACGGTGGATCACTTTTTAGCGGAGGTACATCACCACGGTAACCAGAGGTGGAAAAAGTACTAAAATATCATACTCAAGTAAAAGTACCGATACTTGGATGAAATATTACTCAAGT
>JAODLI010001982.1:0-10851 GCA_027575585.1 Percopsis omiscomaycus
GGATTTTCATTAGTTGTCAGTTTTAATCATCACAATTAAATGAAATAAACATTTGAAATATATCAGTCTGTGTGTAACGAATGAATATAATATCCAAGTTTCACTTTTTGAATGGAATTACTGAAATGAAATCAACTTTTTGATGATATTCTAATTATATGACCAGCACCTGTCTGTAGTTCCAGCGCCGCAATGGAAACAGAAAGGCTTATAGGGCGATTTAAAAGCCTACTCCGTCGTACAAAGGTAGAAATTTCAGTAGAAACGTTAATTGCGTCTGTGATTTTGGTCCACGTATTCCCTTTCTGCGAAACTTTAATTCCACCTGCCAAACAAAACCATTTTGTTGTCTGCAACCTGTGACACTAAAACTTCCAATTTATCATTGGCGACTTGTTCGTGTCGCAACATCTTTCTTCGGACTGATCTTTGATTACTTCAGTCTATAATGTATGATGAAAGGAGTCATATTTTGATGATCGCCATACCCGCATAAATTATGGGTGTATACAAATAAGGACGTGCTGTGCCGCGCGTTCTCCCTACCACGACTTTATCCGATTTATCAATCTGCCATGACTTCGCAGATCTACGCTCATTTCGACCAGGTGCGACTGTTTCCTGAATCACACTTTTGATCGAAATGATCGTAGTGATCGTCTTCACACGCTTGAATCTGAGATATTTTCTGAGAAGGTTTCATGAATGAGGGGCATTGTTTTTATTTCTTTATTGTGGTGTAGCGACAGTGGACAGTAGGTGGCGGTGCAATTTAGTTAGTTTACAACCCGCCAAGAAAGTAATGAAGAAGAGAAGTATGCCATTTCCGGTAGTGTGACGTTTGTTGATGGTCTGGACTGAGAACGCGGGTGTTCACGATTGCATTTTTATTCCCTCATCGACAGGTCCTGGTCCAGACCGACTAAGAAAACTTGGCGCGAAGAAAATGTCTTATCGACACACAACTAGACGTCCAGGTGCTGATATTAACGAAGACGAAAATAGGTAAGTTGTCGAATGTATAGTTTTTAAATACAGACATTCTCTGGAGATGGAAGTTTTATATCCAGTTTAGCTATCGTTCGAAATACAATCTACCTCGCGATACTTTTCATATTGGATTTGAAATTTATAATTGCCATCTTTCGTCTTATTCTAGTATCATGGGCGATACTAGGCTTGGGTAACGTTATAATGTTTAAAGTTATTTGATAATGGCTTTAAATGCGCGCCACTCGACTCCCGCGAAGCACTAATTTCCGCTCGCGAGCTTAAACTATTGTCCTACATTTGCAAAATAAAGGATAACTCACTAAGTTATATGGTTACATTTATTTTTAGTAATATTTTTCCTACTCATAGTATAGGAATTTAAAGATTGTACCGCAACAATTGTGGTTACATTATCATAGCATCGACGTTACTATTTGTACTCGAACTTTTTAACGTTAGCTAACGATATTCTAACAAATGCTATACGGTAAAGGAATAACGTTAGCGGGATTCTTTGTTTCGTTCTTGCCCATTGTACCGAGATGTGTGTTTTATATAAGTAAAAGCACAAATGTCATGATTTCAGTGCCAACTTTGTTGTCAAGGAAGGGTACAAAGGCGCTCAAAAGTACAGAACGCCAAAGTGTACCATACTCCTCGATAAGAACATAAGTTGATAGACCTAATACTCCTTTAAATGTACACAGTCCGATACGAATGTTCTCAAAGTGAGAGACACAAGACGATATACACCAACTGAACAAAGGGAGCTATAACGTTAGCTAGAGACTACGGTAGCCCCATCGGAGTCTAGTTACAGTCCACTATTATCTACTGTTTATAGAAGGCCCAAACCCGGCATTTTACCTTCTATTTTATTGCCTCCTGGAACTTAACTTGTAGTAGGGATGGCAAGCTCGAACGTTGTAGACTTTAGAAACAATAGGTTCAAAGCGTTTCAGAAAACACACATTCTGTGCACAAATATTCTATTCTGGCATCTACTGTCAGAAACATATTAAGTGTTGAAGACTAGCTGCCACACGACAGCTAGTCTTGCAGGGCCAGAAACATGGCACCACATGAGTACACTCTCAATGCATTATTAGATAAGCCGTCCAAAAATGGTGGGCATAACTTCGATGGAGAATTCTCAGTGACATTACATTTCATAATATAAAGAATCATTTTTGAATGTTTGCTACGTTCAAGTAACACTTTAGGCGTGCATGTTTTTGAATCAATAGGGAATAGTCTTTATTTTTATTTTTTAAGCATAGCAGCATTTGGGTGTAATACCAGCGTTGGCCATATCCAGGGAGCAAGCCTCACTCCCCACCTCTGGGGGCTTGGAGTACACATCTGGGGACATTCTGTTGAAAATTTGGCACAAACTTGAAATTGAGCGGCGACTTTCCACCGATGGAACCCAGACTACAATTTTAATGTCTGAAGAGGAAAGTACAGAAGTGAATGGATGCTTTTGATTTTAGGGCCCTTACCGTCTACACTTTGTAAACTTCATATTGGTTTGCTTATTTGGGTTTTGTTAGACTCACGTTTTTTGGTCTTCTGTCCCCATGAACAGGTTTAGTTGGCTAAATAAGTTTAGTGGCTGTAGCTCCCCCGTCCTATGTGTGATAGCACATGTCGCTTCTTTTAAAATACGACCACCGTCTTTAGCTGTGACTTTTCCAGTATTTGGTAGCGAGCTAACTTTTGGCCACAGGCATGTCTTTGTATGGGTTTATTTACAATTGGGTGATCCTGCTATCCTGCCTCCTATTTGTCAAAAAAACTTCTAATTGTGAGTTCACAAACGTAGCTGCCAATTCTTTACTGCTAGCTCCAGAATGAGGCTTTTTTACTGTAAATGTGTTGCATTTACATTTACAGCATTTAGCAGACGCTTTTATCCAAAGCGACTTACATTTGTCAACAGTTGAACCGGTTAACCACCAGTTTACAAGTAGATAACATTCTCCAAAATAAGGAATGCATCATGTAACACCGTTACTTAACCTATGCATTTGCACAACATTACTCAAAGGTTTATCATTTAATCCTTAAAACAGTTTACAAGTTACAATAAACAAAGTTATCATTCACGCTTCAAGTTTACAATCTTCAAACAGTAAATCATTGCTAATTGCGAAGTGCTTAAAATTTTAAGAGCTGATCTAGCAGAGTAGAAGGGAAATTTTTTTTTTTTAGGAAGTTGCCTCTTCTTTCATTGGACCAAAAAACCTGTGTTAGGTTTGGGTACTGTTCAAATTTGAACTGGTACCTTTTTTCTGTACTTTACATGAGCAAAAAGGTACATGTACTTTACATGAGAAAAAAGGTATGCAATAATATGGGTAGGTATACCTACCCATATATTTGCATACCTTTTTTTTTGAACTCCAGGCAATCGCCAATAAACAAAACCCTGCAATGTTTTTTGTGGTTCTGTGGGTAGGAAAGAAGAATGAATATTTTCTCCTGCTGGGTAAGAGTGTACTCGTAATAAAAAATGGCAGCCCCAAAAAGCCTTTTTAGGATAAAGGCAACTAGAAAATGAAGCACATTTGAATTTTTCTCCTCAAATTCTGTATGTAGTTTAACCAGAGTACTCTAAAAGATAATGATCTAAACAAATTGCATTGTGCTATTTTTTATTTTATTTTTTTTAGTCAACCATAGCCTGTCAGTCAGGTCAGAAATATTGGGACATCGACACAGTTCTAATCTTTTTGGCTCTATACACCACCACAATGGATTTGAAATGAAACAAACAAGATTTGCTTTAACTGCAGACTTTCAGCTTTAATGTGAGGGTATTTACATCCAAATCAAGTGTGTAGGACTTAGTTTGTATATGTGCCTCCCACTTTTTATGGGACCAAAAGTAATGGGACAGATTAACCATCATAAATCAAACTTTCACTTTTTAATACTTGGTTGCAAATCCTTTGCAGTCAATTACAGCCTGAAGTCTGGAATGCATAGACATCACCAGATGCTGGGTTTCATCCCTGGTGATGCTCTGCCACGCATCTACGGCAACTGTCTTCAGTTCCTGCTTGTTCCTGGGGCATTTTCCCTTCAGTTTTGTCTTAAGCAAGTGAAATGCATGCTCAATCGGAGTCAGGTCAGATGATTGACTTGGCCATTGCATAACATTCCACTTCTTTCCCATTTAAAAAAAAAAAAAAAAAAAAAAAAAAAAGAAACTCTTTGGTTGCTTTCGCAGTATGCTTCGGGTCATTGTCCATCTGCACTGTGAAGTGCCGTCCAATGAGTTCTGAAGCATTTGTCTGAATATGAGCAGATAATTTTGCCCGAAACAATTCAGAATTCATCCTGCTGCTTTTGTCAGCAGTCATATCAATAAATACAAGAGAACCAGTTCCATTGGCAGCCATACATGCCCACGCCATGACACTACCTTCACTGATGAGCTGGTATGCTTTGGATCATGAGCAGTTCCTTTCCTTCTCCATACTCTTCCCTTCCCATCACTCTGGTACAAGTTGATCTTTGTCTCATCTGTCCATAGGATGTTATTCCAGAACTGTGAAGGCCTTTTTAGATGGCTCTAATCTGGCCTTCGGTTTTTGAGGCTCTCCAATGGTTTACATCTTGTGGTGAACCCTCTGTATTCACTCTGAAGTCTTCTCTGGATTGTTGACTTTGACACACATACACCTACCTCCTGGAGAGTGTTCTTGATCTGGCCAACTGTTGTGAAGGGTGTTTTCTTCACCAGGGAAAGAATTCTTCAGTCATCCACCAGTTGTTTTCCGTGGTCTTCCGGGTCTTTTGGTGTTGCTGAGCTCACCGGTGTGTTCTTTCTTTTTAAGAATGTTCCAAACAGTTGATTTGGCCACACCTAATTTTTTTGCTATCTCTCTGATGGGGTTTGTTTTGATTTGTTTTTCAACCTAGTGATGGCTTACTTCACTGATAGTGACAGCTCTTTGGATCTCATATTGAGAGTTGACAGCAACAGATTCCAAATGCAAATAGCACACTTGAAATGAACTCTAGACCTTTTATCTGATCCTTGTAAATGGGATGAGGGAATAACACACCTGGCCCTGGAACATCTGAGCAGCCAATTGTCCCATTACTTTTGGTCCCTTTTTTTAAAAAAAGTGGGAGGCACATATACAAACTGTAAGTCCTACACACTTCACCTGATTTGGATGTAAATACCCTCACATTAAAGCTGAAAGTCTGCAGTTAAAGCAAATCTTGTTTGTTAAATTTAAAATCCATTGTGGTGGTGTATAGAGCCAAAAAGATTAGAATTGTGTTGATGTCCCAATATTTATGGCCCTGACTGTACCTGCTGTGGAGTAGATGGGTTTTACAATTAAACTACTAAGATTAACTAACAAACTAATCCCACAAGCAAACCAATATCATGAGAGGTTTCATAAGTATACCCAATTTAAAAATCAAAAAGACAATTTTGGTACCCGTTTTAAGATGTCAGATACAACTACACCACAATATGTCAGAATTATTTACCTGGGTGAACTTGTACATGTCTGCATGGGCAATACTAATGTGATCCATATACAGGAGCATATGTGAGGTGGGCAATGTATTTGTCAAATAAGGCTTTAGAGACAAAGTCCATCTATGGCTATGTAACCGAACCAAAGACCATATCAGATGATGAATGAAAACCTTGCGTTACAAGAATGTAAAATAAAGTCACCACAGCAAGATTAGCTGCCACAGAACACCCACTTGGCACCAGCCATTAAGTAAGACTATGGAGTAGTGTGTCACACACTACTCCATGGTCTGTATACCGTATACGTATCACAAATATTGCAGCGACATTGAACAAGCTGCAAAGGTGACATAGCCTTTTTCTTAGTCTTCTCTCTGCTCTCACCCAGGTGTGCTTTCGGTTACCGACATTCGGAACGATTGAGTTTTACATAAATCGGTACTCGGAAGTACCGACCAAATTCAGGTACAGAGTTCGGTACTGTGTGTCAGAGTATTGCAAATGTGTCTTTATGGAAATCTCCACAGGAACCATGGTCCATCTCCTTGGTCTCAGTGCAGGAAGAGAGGAGCAGATGGCAGCCTGAGGGTCAATAGAGCGACGGACAATGCTGATGATAAAAGGCATAAGCACATAGACAGTAGCTACAGCCACCCTGACAACAGACATACCAGGTAAGAGAAACCCAAATGTTTGCATTCCCATTTTTGCAACAATTAAGGTACAGGGTTTTTTTCTGCCTCAAAATGAGGTGGAGGGCATGGTCCCCTATAAGAAAATGTTGTACATTTTAAAGATAAATGCATCAATCTGGTGCACTTCGAGAGCGAAATTAACAAGCTAGAGCTCTGAAGAACTTTGTTTATTGCCGATAGTGTGCAACACACTCTCTACAATCATAAATAAATGTAAAAAAAATTTAATTGTAGTTGTACAGGGTCAAATGCAAAACAAAGAAGTTGTGAATATTGCTGCTATAAACTATTAGATACTAGGAGATTTCACCTACTTTCTGCTTATTGAGACCATGCCAAGCAGAGCTGCAAAAGTAAACTCGACTTTTGGGAGAGTATTAGCAGAACTTTTTGCCGCCTTGAGCAGAGTTTGCTTTCCCCTCTTCTTCTCTCCTGTTTCAAATAGAAAATGCATTGAATCTTGCCGCGCACCACGCCCAACTGCCTGCTGAAAACAGCGATGGTGTGCAAGTTTACAGCAGTAGGGGAGGGGCTGACTGACTGGGAGCGTAATGCCGCAACTGCAGTTACAAATGAGAGAAATCCAGAGTACAACGCTTGTTGTACTCTGACGCCCACCAGAGTTTTGTCAAGAGCTGGAGGTGGCATGAAATTTGATCAAGGCGGCCACCTCGTAATTTTCTATGCAGAAAAACCCTTAACTATTATTTGTATTGATTGGTCGAAATCAGTCACAGAAGCTTTATATTCAACGTCAACAATAGATTATCTGCCTTATTTATGAACATTTTGCTATTTCAGTTAGGTTCCTCATTGTTCTCTACAGGATCAGTATTATTATTATTATTGACAAATATGCTGATACTGTCAAAGTGCTATGTGCTTACCTGTGCACCATATATATACCTCTCTATAGTTTCACCACCCCAGAAAATATTGGTGCAGTCTCTCGTTGTGGCAAACAGATTGATGGCCAGACCGACTGGGGCAGCCAGGTGGAAAATGATGAATTGAGGCGAGATGTACACAAAGACATGCAACGGTTAGAGAAACAATCTGTCTCTTACCCTGTTGGTATTTGTTTTTTTCTTTTTATTTGTATTCCATGGTGTTTCTATTATTCTTGTAATTTCACACACATTCTTATGACATCATTCTAAAGGGTTCTGTTTGGTGGCACTCAATGGTGTTACCTTTATCCATCCGGTCCATCAAGGGCCAATAATGGCCCTTGATGCTTAGTTGTCACATCCCCGGTAAATGCTGATTGCAGCTTTAATTATTTTTTTTTCTCATATTTTCCTCACTGTGTATGTTTGAAAGAAAGACAGTGGTAATGTGTGTTCTGTGTCGCAAAAGGCTTAAATTAAACCAAATGAAAGGCTGGGCATTAACTGTCTCTGAATTTTTAGTTACAGGAGGAGAATATTGGCTGCAGAATTTACAGAGAGAGAAAGAAAGACCTCTTCTGGAAGGTAAAAATAGGTGTATTTGTGCACAAACTACTTTCACATAAGTTTATACTTGTAGAGGCTGATGCTATAGATTATATCTATCATCCTATTAACAACCTACCATATCCAGTCACTCAAACGTGGTGGTATTCATAGGCACAAAGTTATTTCTCTTGATTTTTTTTCTTTTTTAAATTCAGAATGATTAAATATGCTCATGGAAATTATTAAAGCTTTAAAGCCCTATTTTTATGGGTGAGTAAAGTCGTTGCAATATGTTGTGGTTGGGATAAGTCACTGAGCTGGTGTGGCTTTTCATAATGAGATTTTAAATGTGGAAGTTTGAAGTGAATCTATTCAAATCTTCTATCATCTATGCATCTGTAAAGTGGTTTTCACTTTAGCTCTCTTTCCCTGACTAGTTCTGACTCTAGAGAATCACCTATTCCGGTGGGAGGAGAAATGGAGACAGATGAGGCTGTGTTGCTACGACGACAGAAACAAATTAATTACGGCAAAAACACACTGGCCTATGACCGATACATTAAGGAAGTTCCACGGTGAGTCTGGACATAAAGATTAGGGCCATTATAGTTACTAATTAACTAACGAATGTCTTTTTTGTTTTCGCTTCATTACAAATTATTAAATAATTCCCTTCATCACCACACCACTACTGTAATTAAATACAATCATTTACGCATCAGTGTCACACCGCTAATTCTGCCCCCACCCCCAAATCTCCTCCAGACATCTGCGTCAGCCCGGCATCCATCCTAAGACTCCTAACAAGTTCAGGAAGTACAGCCGTCGTTCTTGGGACCAGCAGATAAAACTGTGGAAAGTCAAACTGCATGCCTGGGACCCCCCTGCACAGGAGGGGCAAGACAAAGATACAAATGAAATGTAAGAAATATTTTGCGATGTACAAACAGCCTCCTGTTTTGAACAGGATGTTTCCGAATGTAGGATATATATGCATACGATCTTTTTTTTTTTTCAGTGAGGAGCTGGCGCTTGATGATGTGATGGACATCGAGCTGGACTTCCCAACCCTACCAGACTCTCAGAATGCCACCTCCAGTAGGCATAGCACTTTACAAGAAGTACGTTTCTGTCCATCTCTTTCGACAGGTGGTAATGTAAGGGCCTTTTTATATTGGCTTGATTTAAACCTGCACTTTTAAGGATGGGTTTTATACTGCATTTGTAATTGCAGGACAAATTACTGCTGCAACCTTTTGCTACTGTCATAATCGAGGCCACTGACATGGAGCATGCTACAATTTGCAGCAATTTCTTCCTTTTTTTTGTATACTCTTCCCTAAAATACATTTTGAACATTTCGTTATTATGCAACTTAAAAAATATTCTCGTGGCCCCTTTCTTGTTTTATATTTTGCTCATTCTGTATGTGAGAAAATCTGTCTTTAAACTTTACTTTCCTCTTTCAATATTACAGGATGATGACTGTTTGGGGACTCCTGTCAAAATAATGAAGACAGACACAGCCATTCAACCAGACATGTCATAGCACAACCACAGCCTGCTTGTTGCATTTGAGACAGTTCTTACAGACACTGTATACATTTTTATCTAAATGAATATTTTCCCCAATGCCAATACCTCACTTATTAAAGGTAGTTAAGTCCGTCTACATCTAAATCTCTACACATTTAATTCATAAATTTGAACTTGGAAAAAGGTTAAAAAATTATCCCAAAAGACACATGATGAAATTTAAAATGTGTATATATATAAAAATAAATAAAAAAATTAAGCCAATTTGATAATAAATGTATCAAAAGGAGAATAGGTCTAGTGCTACTCTGCATTTAAACTGAATCTGTATAATAATAATAATTGACAACAAACCTAAAATGGCCCCCAGCCATCACGGTTCAAATATTTTAAGCGGTAACATTACAGCTAAACTTCAAGGTTTAGCTACTAAGACTAGAATCAAGGAATCACAGATGTGGATAATTGGTCTGAGTACAGAATACAATTTAGACATTATATGGGTAGGTATGTCACTCTTGGTCTACCTCTGGTGGCTCTTAAACTGTTTTACTTGATATTTTGATGTTTAATGCACTGTGGAAGTTTAGGAAGTTAACTTTAGGGTCCATTGGCAAGCCTAATCTGAAAGTGGGTTTCATGAACCTACTTTTAAAACAAGTGATTGTACTTCCTCAAAAGTAAAAATGCTGTATGAGGTTTTACCCTTGGACAGCTCTCTCTTCTCCTTTGAATCATTCTCCTACGTGTTGCTTAGCTTGTTTTTTTTTATGTTGACTATTGTACTGGATATTAACTTGTTTTATAAAGCCTATGTTTTGTATGTTGCTATTACAAAAATGTTAGAATAAAATGTTTTATGTAACCGTTTCATTGCCATTATTTGTCTTAAACTGTCCTTATTTAGCCGCCTCTGTAGGTGCTATAGCACACACAACCTGTCTCGATTGCTTAGAAGGGACATGTCCAGAATGTTGTCCACATATTCTGATTTTGAATTTCATTACAGAATGCCACGGCTTACTTTTCAGGTGAAACACGTTTGTTGCTACTGGCAACAGTGACAAATATTGTCATCAAGAATACATACTGTAATGTAAGCGGTTGTACTACTACAAATACTTTAGTGAAAAATTCTGAAATCCATTGGGTCATAGTCATGTTTTCCTTATATTACAACCTGTGATTACTGTATGTAACAGAAGTAGGCATTTGAATTGCATGAGAGCAGGTGCCTTGTGTCTTTGTAGGAATGCATCAACATGGTGCAGTGTAGTCTGTGAGGTGTTTAATGGTAGGGCTTGGATGATACAAGTCCAAGCAATGGCATTTCAATCATGAATATTTTGCATACATATAGTATGGTGGAGCCAGTCTAAAGAATATAAGGTGCTAACAGGATCTGGCATAATTTGGGGATTTCATGTTTATTCACCACAGTATAGTAATGTTGTTGGTGAGCATAACAGCCACATTTATTTTACTGGTGGTTGCATGATTGACACAAGAATAGAGAACACAATGCTGTGGCACATATTTATTTCATATACTTTCAAAATTTATATCTTTTGATATTGGTTAATAATATGACGTGCAATGTACTCAGTTACTGGGATTTTCACGCACAACCATTTCTAGGGTTTACAAAGAATGGTGTGAAAAGGGAAAAACATCCAGT
>JAODLI010001983.1:0-10849 GCA_027575585.1 Percopsis omiscomaycus
TAGGGTGTGGAAGTATGTGTGTGTGTGTGTGTGTGTGTGTGTGTGTGTGTGTGTGTGTGTGTGTGTGTGAATGGTTTCACAGCTTGTTTAGTTTGCATGTAAAATGTGTATGATCTGTCCTGCCTGGTCGAACAAAGAAAGATGTGTACCAACGCAACCATAGCCTGTGTTATTGACTCTACGCTGCCAGACCGCGTGAACCTCGACTGCGTTCACACCATCACAATGACAAGACACATTGCACTGTTGCGCAATGTGAGCAGCACAGGGACTTTGTGTAAGTTGGCATTACAACACCCAACTCAGAGGGGGGGACAAGTTTGCCTGCCTGCTGTTCACGACAGTAGAAGTGGTCTTATTTTCATTTTCTAAGCCTAGTGCTTCATGCTCTTAGCCAGGGTATAAGGTCAAAGCTTAAACTGTTTGATGCGTGACCTTTGTCTAGCAACTGGCCTGGCTCTGCGTGCACACACACACACACACACACACACACATACACACACAGTCAGTATTTATATGAAGTAGTAATACTAGTAGGATCAACTATATCCTTACAGTAGTAGCAGTAGTATTCAATGTAGGAATTCTAGAATAGTATACTGGTAGTATGAGTATGTACTAATAGTAGTATTATGTGTGCTGATACTACACACTGATTGGTCCAGTATCTGTGAATGACAGACTCCAACCAACTGTGTTGGTATACACATGGCTAATCCACTATGTGCGTGTGTATGTGCGTGTGTGTGTGTGTGTGTGTTTGTGTGTGTGTGTGTGTGTGTGTGTGTGTATGGATTACAGGTGTATAGCAGATCCCCATTTATCCTGTTTGACACCCCCCCCTCTCTCTCTGTCTCTCTCTCTCTCTCTCGCTCTCTCGCTCTCTCTTTCACACACTCACACACGCACACACACACGTCTCGTCATGCTTGCTGGTTTAACAGGAAATAACTGCTCAGTTGCCCCTACGATTAACTGGGCACCACTGTCAGCCCATTCAACACTGCTGTGTATGTTTCTGCATGCCTGGGAACACAAGTGCATACATATGTATGGATGTCAACGTGCTGGTTTACTGTGTGTGTTTGTGTGGGCGTGTGTGTCATCGCATGGCTGAGAACTTCTGCACAACACGCATGACACATCCTCTTTGACATTGACTATATGACTATAATACAGTAGATCACACTATGGTGGTTTATATGAAAATATTGTATTGATAGCAGTGGTTGTAAAATACAGCATACTATATAGAATGTATTCTATATGCAGACTGTATTCTATACAGAGGTGAGACCCCATTAGGAGCACAGCGCCACCTGCCTGCCCCAGGAAGAATCATCAATGAAATATATAGGCCTATATATTGACTGATTATGTAACTGCCTGCCAACAAGCATTTAGGAAGTTTGTGTTTCTTTTTACTGATAAAACAGTGGACCGGTTTTTCTTAGCCTTTACTTTTGTAGAGGTGAACTAATTAAAAACAACATTTAACAGTGACAAATAATTCATTACATCAAATTACATCATCATTCTATTGTAGTTTTTCACCTATACTACAGAGTGTAATAATAATGTAGACTAATAAAAGGTATAATACTGTTTGGTATTTTATAATATATGAAGTGCGTAGCAGAATCTCCCTCTCCCGGCTCCTGACTCTCCACTAATTTGTCACACCTGCTCCACTCATTTGTCACACTTGCCATCAATCCACCAATCTATTTTATTCAGTATTTCAACCCCGGTTCTCCAGTCACTCCTCGTCAGATTGTTCCAACATTCCGCTAATCGTAACAGAACAATCTGGCCAAACATGGACCCAACAGATTTATACAGTCTCCATCTAACCAGAGCTAGTCCCTGCCAGACTACAGAGGATCTGCCATGCCCTAGCCTTTCAAGGTACCAACGTGGGTCAACATGACCAGGTTCTACGGGAGGTTGTAGACACTCTAAGATAGCGTGCTCTATCCCTGCCTCCTAATCATCCCTATGATTGCTCCCTAGACCTCTGTCCTGGTGCCTCACTGCCTTCCAGCTGGCTGTACAACCTATAGACCTGAAAGAGAGGCTATGGAGAAATATATTTATGACTCTTTGGCAGCTGGTATCATTGGATTCTGTTTTTTTTCTTTGTGTCCAAGAAAGACAAGACGCTAAGCCCTTGCATCAATTTTCGCGGTCTGAATAACATCACTATTAAAAACAAAACCCTCTCATCAGTTCAGCTTTCAAGCCACTTCACAGAGCTCAGAAATGCCTACCATCTGGTCAGAAGAAGAGGAGACAAATGGAAAACTGCGTTTAACACCCCTATTGGCAACTTTGAGTACTTGAGTGTCTTTTGGACTCACTAATGCCCCTGCAGTTTTCCAATCCCTGGTAAATGATGTTCTCCAAGATTTCCTGAATCACTCTGTATTTATTTACATTGATGACATCCTCGTCTTCTCCAGGCGCATGGAGGAACATGTTCTGCATGTCAGGCACGTACTGCAAAGACTTTTGGACAACAAGTTGTTTGTTAAGGCAGAGAAGTGTAAGTACCATGTTAACTCTGTCTCCTTTCTGGGCTACAATCTAGAGAGTGGGCAGGTAAATGGACCCAGAGAAGATACAGGCAGTGGTGGAGTGGCTAAAACCCACCTCCTTCAAACAGCGTCAATGTTTCCTGGGCTTTTTCAATTTCAATCGGAGATTGATCTGACTGTAATCGGCTAATCTTTTTCCTGGACCCCTGAAGCCAACACAGCTTTCATGGAATTCAAGAGACGCTTCACATCTGCACCTGTCCTAATTAATCCAGACCCTTACCAGCAGTTTGTTGTCGAGGTGGATGCCTCAGACACTGGAGCTGGTGCCATCCTGTTTCAACGATACACCTCAGACCAGAAGCCCCATCCTTCGGTTGTCACCGGCAGAGGGGAATTATCATGTCTGTAACCGTGAGCTTCTGGCCTTGAAACTGACCGTGAAAGAATGGAGACACTGGCTGGAGGCAACTGAGCACCCCTTCATTGTTTGGACTGACCAAAAGAACCTATCCTACATCAAGACCGCCAAGCGCCTTAACTCCCATCAAGTACACTTGAGTACACTCATAACTCCCAGACCAGGGATAATAAAGGGATGACCCTATTTGAGTGTTCCTTGGGCTACTTACCACCTCTGTTTCCTGTCCAGGAAGATGAGATCGCAGTTCCATCAGTTCAGTCCCCTCTTCGGCGTTGTCGTACGATGTGGGAGGCTCAGGTCAGAGTTTGGCTCTAGTGCTATAGACATTCCTCAGAAAACCAACTAAGAATCTTTCTCCCTGTTATGGTCCATTTAATATTGACTGTATACTTAACCCTCTGTTAAGATCAAGTTGCCCAGGTCATTAAGGATCCATCCCACTTTTCACGTGTCCACGATAAAATCTGTCTCTGCCAGTCCCCTAATCCATCTGACCCTCAGGATCATGCTCTCCTGCCTGCCTGCTCGGTGTAACCCTACCTCTGCAATTCAACCATCCAGCCAGCCCCGGGTAACTCTTTAGCCTCTGCCCCAGCGACATCCCAGCTCAAGCCATCTCCATTTTCCAATACCTAACATATAATATAATTGTAATATTCATTAAAACTAGGCTATTGGTTTTAAGCAACACATTAACTTTAGTTTGTTTTGTGTAAAGTCTTTCAGGATTTAGATAGGATTTCTCAATATCTGGCAGATGAATTCTAATCCTTAAAGGTATAAGGATGTAAAATTAGCAGATTATTATAGTTTATAGAATATGATTTGTTAATGTGCAGGTTTAAAAAAGAGCCTTCTGAATGCCCATATGGTAGCCTTGGGAGGCTACCATAGGGAGGCTTGGGAGATTTGGGCCATAGAATACTGCATTCTGGTTCCAAGAATACCAAGAAAACGCTAGACAGAGGCACAATCTTACGCTGGTTCACAACTGGTCTCACAGGCTGTATCGGAATTTTTCGCGACCACCTTTTTTAGATTAGTGTGACAGCTTAAACATCGGTAACCAGATAAATAATTTGTGAAGTAGACTTATGAAGATTGCCTCTGGTTTTCTCTTTCATTACACTTATATAGCTTGGAAAAAATGAAGGCATAATCTCCCCCGTTCTGTACCAAGGATGGTAATTATATTGATATGAAGCATTTATTAAAACTATGAAACAGGAATGTATGGAAGACCAGGAATGCCCGTTTCTTTTGTCCACCAATTATTTCAATTATTTAAACTTTGTACTCCCCCCAGGTGTATAACTACAATGGTATTGCCAACATAAATATAATTTATTTTATATAAAATGTCCACAATGGTTTCTGTGGCGTAAGTGTTCAAGACTATTTTGGAGTCAGGAGATCCGTCTTCTTTTAAAGGAACAGTTAGAAGCATGATGGTGTGACTTTTTTGACCGATCACCTCTCTATTTTTGGAAACACAAACATGTTATGGTTGGTACAAGAGGGCAGACAGGTAGATAGATGTAGACAGACAGATAGTCAGACAGAAATGTAAATTTACCGTTCTATGGTGTGGCACTGAAGAAAATAGGCACATTTTGTTAGTTAGCTAGAGGACAGTCCATACTGTCCAGCGCCTCCACTGCCTCTTGTTCCTGTCAAAGGAGAACAAGGCCTTGGCTGTTTGTTATCGTTTGTATCCTGTGAAGAGAGCAGCAACAGCAACGAGACGGGACGTTGCCAGAACTAACCAAGAAATGTAGGTAGGAACCTTCTATCACTGAACATGTGTAGCAAATCTGCTCATCTGTCACATATAACTTAATCTTTCAGGTAGTAGCAGGTACAGTAGGGTTATAGGAGAAAGTATGGATTACATCTCAGGAGTCAAGGCATTTCAGACAGTGCAGTTTTGCAGTTCCAGTCTCAACGGGGCTAAAAAAGACCAGATTTAACCCAGGTAGTAAACAACACCCTCCAACCTTAATCTCTCAAGCCACACAAATAAAAACCTTACCAGAAAACCTAATCAGGACACAATGGTAGAAGTCTTGGGAAGGTTTTGAATAGGAGGGTGTCCCTTCCAGGGCCCCCTAGTTTGAGATGAGGGATGAGGTGTATTTTGCAGGGTGTGTGTGTGTGTGTGTGTGTGTGTGTGTGTGTGTGTGTGTGTGTGTGTGTGTGTGTGTGTGTGTGTGTGTGTGTGTCATGAACAGATGATGATGGGATTATGAAGAAATACTCAAATAATTTATATATCATTGTGCTGTGTTCTACCATTTATTCCTGATACAGTCCTTCTATCCTCTTATATCAGTAAATTCAAGACATTTTTAGTAATATAAAGTATATATTATGTACTTGTGTTTTTGTTTAATATTGTTTTTAAGTTTATATTGTTATTCATATTCAGGGGGACCTGAATATGAAGGTTTGTTGATCGTTATGAATTCAGCTGTTGCGAATTTACATAATAAGTTAAACGAATGAACAGACAACACAAACACACAGAGAGAGAGAGAGAGAGAGAGAGAGAGAGAGAGAGAGAGAGAGATTCATTCAACATTTATTAGACCAATGTTCAATATTGTCGTCAGGTTTTATTGTAACAATAATAATGCCAATCTTTATAATAAAAAAATTATAATTACAATATATTAATATATTATAATATTATATATGATTAATGTACTACTACTACTAATATTAATGATAATGATAATACGATTTATAGGAGTTATGATCCATGTTAAACCTATCCTTCTGTACTTGTTTTCTATCAATTTTATTAAATATGTTTATTAAACTTAAAATTATTGACTATTGATAAGACTTCTGCAATTGTTTCATAATATCTGCTGCAATAAAAGAATGTTAAATTAAATATAGTCAATCTGATAAATGTATTGTTATGTTATGGTATGTATGTCTGAGGTGGAAACATTACATTAAAGTTTAAACATTCAAAATTATTAAGTGTTACTATTATAACAGTGATAGTATTATACATATTACTGCATTCTGAAGTATTTTTACTACATCAGCAGGAAAACAAAGGATTCTCTCTCTCTCTCTCTCTATCTCTCTCTCTGCAGGGAGTCTCAAAGGGGCGAATGAAGAGAGAGAAAAAAAGATTATGTGTGTGTGAGTGAGTTGAGAGAGAGTGAGAAACAGAGAAAAAGAGAGAGAGAGAGAGAGCGCAGAAGCTCCACAGCTTCCCCTGGTGTTAGACGTCTGTACTGCATTGTGTCATTGTAACATTTCAAGTTTACAAATTCTTGACTGAGGATGGGCATGCACGAGGTCTAGTAGAGAAGAAGAGTTGAATAATGAGGAAATAATGTTTAGGACAGAAATAAAATACAAAGTAAGTTAAATTAAATATTTAGATAATACATCATACTGTATATACTAATAAAATAGATATCAGAATGTTATTAAATAACAAATAATAATAAACTAACACATTTTAGTTATTATTAATCTATTCAGGAGGGCATCTTACAAATTGGCTAACTCTCCCTCTGCTCACCTCCTCACTGTATAGCGAATGTGTGGTGAGCGTACTGGCGCATGTAGCATCCATCATCTAGGTGGATGCTACACGTAGGTGGTAGTGGTACCCTATATGACATGTAAAGCACTGAGTAGTTTGTAAGTGCTATATCAGTGTAATTGATTTTTATTATTATTATTATTATTATTATTATTATTTGTGAGATACAAAATTAAAGAGAAAAAACATGCATTCTTCATACAATACTACTACTAATAGTACTAATAATCTGAAATATGAATTGTATGTTACTGTATAATACCATGTTAATATTCAACACAGGAGGTTTTTATTAAAATACATATTATAAGTGACTCTGTACAACGCCTGAGTAATTTAATCTATATAATAGGAACGCCTCTCTCTCTCTCTCTCTCTCTCTCTCTCTCTCTCTCTCTCTCTCTCTCTCTCTCTCTTCAATAAAATGACATTTAGAGCAGCAGGGTGAGAAAAGCAATCTCCCTGCGCACGTACACACACACACACACACGCACACCCACAAGCCCACACATAGACACATTCCCTGTAGATGGGGGGGGGGAGCAGACATCGTCCTCTTTTCCGTCCTTGCTTGCCCTAATGGGGTGTGCAAGAGAGAGAGAGAGAGAGAGAGAGACAGCCAGACAGACAGAGAGAGAGAGACTCTAATGTCTGATGGGGATTTTCAAACGCAGGTGCCAGCAGACGATTGGACCAGCTTCTACCAATCAGAAACAGAACTAATTAAAGACTTAATTGCTGTGGGCACCAAACACACAAACTTATTGTCCAATTCTGCTTGTAGTATATGTTGGGGCTGAGCTGTCACTCACCTGGACCTTAAGTGTTACATCCAAATGGCTTGTTTCAGAACCTCCATATTTCATGGCAAACATACAGGCAAACCCTCATCTCTTCACTGGCACTTTTTACCACTTACTGAAGTCTAAAACTTCAGCAAAAGACTGTATAGCTTCCTTACCTTAGTATAACCCTTTCGCACACTGGGAGCGTAATGTATAATGGGAGTAAGCGTAGCATTTTCTATAACCTTCTATAATCTCACACCAGACAGTGTAAGATTTTACCCTGCGAGGCAGAGTCGGTTTGTGTTACATGGAGATTGTAACCTGCCTAAACGATCTCCTAAACATGCTGTACACTACAGAACACAAGCACATCATCTCAACTCCACTCGTTATGTCCATTTAACAGCAGAAACCCGCTGATAAATGTTCATAAAACTGGCTCATCAGAAGCAATGGGCTGCATTCCTAAGGTTTTCCCAGTCACACCATATAGACCACAAAACTGAAATTAAACTCTACATGTGAGATAAACATGCTGTTTTAATTGAATGGGGCAAAAAAAACTTCTGTGCTGTATTTCTATTGCAAAATTGAACACTCACTGAAATGTGTCCATCTTGTCTAGAGTATAGAATGTAGTACAGTACAGTTTCTTAGATACAATGGAACTCACTAAAGTTTAACCCAAACTGCTAGATGTCATTCATTAAATCCAGAGTTCATCCCAAACATTAGCTTGTGGGCTGTTGAGATAAGGAAGCTCTCCAGTCAGGTTTTATGTAGAGACAACACACTTCAAGCACAAACACAGTAGTTTACTGATAGGGGCCTTGAAAGTTGCTAAAAGGAACAAGAGTAGTTTTAAAGTCAATTTGACCTCGTTAAGTCGTCCTGTTGAGAAGGACACAACAGCTGGTGTGTGTGGTTGTGAGTGTGTGTGTGTGTGTGTGTGTGTGTGTGTGTGTGTGTGTGTGTGTGAGGTAATTGGAAGCGACAGAGCAAGTGCGTGTGTTTGACAGGTGTGTGTATTGAGATTAGCCTGTCAGCGCTCTATTATGGAGCCATATGGCCGCTAGCTGCTAGCATGTCAGCTAGCTGTCAACATCTGGGTCCACACCCACTTATGTATGGTGATGATGTCACACACTGACTCCTCACCTCCCCTCTCCTCTGCTCTGTTCTCCTTTAAAGTGCTTTAGGAGAACAGACCAATTAAAAGAGAATAATGGTCTAATGAGACTCTATTGTTCTCCGTCTTATCATGCTAATGCCTCTATTGTTCCTATATCACACGTGCACTCTCACACATACACAGACCCGCACACACACAACATATCTGGACAGGATTTGATTGGGAAGGCGTATCATAGTGACGTCAGATTCTCTTGCCAGTTTCCTCCATCTCCAACACACACACACACACACACACACGGATCAATTAAACCCCCATAACCTGACACGATTCAGTGGTTACACACACTCTCCCTTTCTCTCTCTCTCTCTCTCATTATTGACGTGTGTTTTGCTGTGTGTGCAGTTGTGTCGGCATGGCGACATGAACAATCTCTATTCTGTGTATGAGTGTGTGTGGCAGTGTGTGTGTGTAAACAGAAACTCAAGAATTTTTAATTGTTCATCGATCAGATGGCTTAATAAACATGAAAACTATTATGTTCCACACACGCGCGCGCACACACACTCTCTCACAATAATTGTTTGCAAAGAACACACTTAAATCTTGTTAAACTATTGATCTCTCATGAGCAATGCACAGTTAGGGTTTCTATTTTCTGTAGAGAAAGGCACTAAAACTGTCAGGGTTAGGGGTTCTATTCCTTGTGTAGAGCAAGGCACTAAAACTGTCAGGGTTAGGGGTTCTATTCCCTGTGTAGAGCAAGGCACTAACACTGCCAGGGTTAGGGGTTCTATTCCCTGTGTAGAGAAAGGCACTAAAACGGCCAAGGTTAGCGGTTCTGTTCCCTATGTAGAGCAAGGCAGTAAAACTGCCAACACTTAGGGGTCCTGTTAACATGAGAAGTGTGTCTTTGTGTTTTACACACACACACGTCTGTCAATCATTTCATATGTAAAGTTCTTCAAAAGTGCCGTATCAGCAGAATTATCCCTCTGAAATCCCTCTCTCTCTATTTTTTTAAGGAGTCTTTCAGACATTTTCTCCTCTAACTCTCTCCATCTGCACTCACATTGGCTAACGATGACATTTGGTTAGAAGACAGTGGAGAGAGAGAGAGAGAGTTATAGCTCTTATTTAAGATGTCGTTTAACCTTTTTCCTGTATGACTAATCAATTTTCATGATATCAGCTCCATAAAACCTCCACCAAATATTATAACCTGACACTGGTCATACACACACACACGCACACGCACACTCACGCGCGCACGCACACACACACACACACACACACACACACACACACACAGTGACATGTACTGTAACTTTCTAGGATGGAACAATGAAATAAACTTTTTTGCACAATGGGTGTGCGTGTGCCTGCGTGTGTGTGTGTGACAGCAGTGTAAGGGGAGCCAGTGGAGAGGAGAGAAAGGGCAGCAGGGGTTAAATGACTGGCCTGCAGGGGTGTGTGTGAGTGGGGGGAGGGGAGCCAGGGTGGTCTTCTAGACAAGTCTGTGTATTGTGTGTTCTTGCAGCATTCATGCATTTTACACACCCACACACACACACACACACACACACACATTTTACCTGGGCACAGCTTGTATTTATTTTGTATATATTTGTATTATGAATCGTAACTTTCTGTATGAATAAGCTAAAGTGATTTATTTCTTTTTAGTAGGTAAATCCGGCAATCTGCTGCATATTTGTTAATACTGTACTATTTTAAATGTTTGATATTATCTTGTGTTTTACATAATGTTTAATATAATTTTCTAAGTTGCATATTATTTTCTATGTCTTCCAAGGGGTTGAGACTCGACCTTGGCCACGCAGAGGTCAAATAGCTCGTTGAAGACAAGTGGATGAGTGTGATGGGGGGATGAAGATGGAGGGATGAAGATATGTTGAAGCATGAAGTTCATTCCAAAGGTAACGCTGTAGATTTTCATTATTAAATACATTCAGCCATCGCTCGCCGTTAAAATGTTCAGGAATTTATGACGCTGACTTCTCCAAGCTAATGGAAAGATCCCAGCTGTTACTAATGGAGAGAGAGAGAGAGAGAGATAGAGAAAGAGAGATAATAGACTATATAGCATTAATTTGAACAGATGAAAACTGTCACTGCTTTTATCTCTGTCTCTCTCCCTGCCTGTCTGTCTATGTTGTAGAAGTATTCTTTGTCAGTGTGTGTTTTATGTGAGTGTATATATTTTGCTAATATTGCAGCAATGTTGTGTGTGTGTGTGTGTGTGTGTGTGTGTGTGTGTAGGAAGGGTTGCTAGTGTCAGTTTGTCAGAGAGATCAATACCCAGTACAACAGTCAGCTGATCAATACCTCTTATGTAGATGTACCCACAGAAAACACCCCATCAGTATAACCCCC
>JAODLI010001984.1:0-10849 GCA_027575585.1 Percopsis omiscomaycus
TCTTCCATGTACTCCCCCCCACCCCCCCCCCCCTCTCTCTCTCAGGTACGACCCAGACACAGGCAGCTGGCATACAGATGTGGCGTCGCTGAGAAGCCCCCGCAGTGGACTCGTTGGACGGACACCTGTACGCCATCGTAGGACACAATGGCGTCCTGCCACCAGCACTGTGGAGAGGTATACTGTAGCTCCGCTGGGGATGGATTATAACAACTGAATCTGGCACTGGAAAATGGCGGCCATTCATTTAATCGAATTTACAATTGCAATGAGGTCATTTAGCAGAAGCTTTTATCCAAAGCGACTTGCAATTACATGGTGCTGTCACATGGAGCAGGTAGGGGTTAGGCATCTTGCTCAAGGATGCTTGCAGGTGGGCCTAAATGACCTAATTGTAATTGTAGCCTACACATATTACTTACCAGTCATGGTAATTTGCTAGCGGGGTCCCATATGTTTCCCTTCCTCCAAATAACCCGAAGCCATGCATCTTTTGCCCTCCCTTTCCCTACTCTGTAGCAAGGAGATCCGACTGTTTGGGCATGGTGACCTCTATCTCCTACTTGCCGCCAGTCAATTTTACCGCTTTGTTTTCACCCAAAAAAGGGGCGTGTCTGCCAAAACTACTTCAAGCTGACGTAGCATTGCTCTGGTGAGAGTCAGGCAGGTGTCAATCAAGAGGGGTCTGTACACGCCCGCACAGCCCTGAGAAGAGGTCTATATTTTGCACTAAACCTCCCAGTCACGCTAGACATAGGTAACAAACACAACAGATGCTAATTTGATTTAGCATCAAAGATAGTGCTAGCAGATTAGCCTGCCTGTTGTTGTGAGTCACTTTGGATAGTAAACTGTATACAGGAAGGCTGAGAAAATGTGATTAGCAGACCGTTGCTAGCACGTGCGTACGTTGTGCTAATGGTAGGTGCGACCCAAAGGCGAACACACGGAGCAAACAGAGTCCCATGCTGACCAGGGCGAAGCCAGGCAGTAGCGGCTGTGCTCGGAGGTTACCTGTACATGATTGGTGGAAATGACGGCAACACGGTCCTCAGCTCAGGTGAAAAAAACCCACACAAATAAAGAAATGACGACGGGACATTACCCTGGCAATGTTTTTATTAACAAACAATTGAAATGCTTCTTGTCAATCGATATTCAGCCATGGAAACAATTAAGAGACCACTGCCCATTTTTTTTAACCCTTTGACAGCCCTCGCGTTTTTTTGTGCGTTTTCTTTTTTCTTTTTTTAATAATTTTGGCAATGGAAATGGTATGAAATTAGTCCAGACGGCTAGTTTTTGGTTGAATTTTGAAATTCCAATCTTAAGTATAATATCTATATACAATTGCATTTATATTGAATACATTAGTATTTATATGTAAAAAAATGATTTAATATATACTATATATATAATTTTTTTTTTTACATTTATATTATTATATTTACAAGAATATGCAGTGGTCTCTTCCTTTTTTTCCATGGCTATATAGTACACAAACAGTTTGGTTGGAATGAAGTGCTACGACTGTTTCCTTGACCTTTTGAAAGTAAAATATTTGCAGTGGGACATACATGGGTTCCAGTTACTTTTCACTAGGCTATCGTATACGTATTTCTTTTCCCCCTCTGTTCAAGCTTTATGTAGGCTGTCAATTGAAAAATAGCAAAAACAACTGAATTATTGGCCAAGATACATGTGACTATCGCTTAGCTGTTGTCTCAAAACAATGGATCGCTATCGCTATACCGCTGTTGTTTCAGAACCATAAACAGCGCTGTTTGTTGCGTGTGTTCGGTGCGTGCGACATGATTTAAAGGTGGTTCTGCTGTGTGTGTGTGTGTGTGTGTGAACGTGTTGGACCACCACCTAATGACCAGTGAAGTCTCTCTCTCTCTCTCTCTCGCGGATGGCGTTGGTATTTATCGCCGCCCCTATTTTAGAGACGCCGCACAGGATGCACACACACTGCAGTGGGCCTACTGTGCAAAAAGTCACGTAGACGCACACGCGTGATCAAACCTCCCACAAACACATACGCGACTGCTGTAGCTCTCTGGGTCTGCCAAAGAAAAACGCCAGTATGCTTCCACTTGTCAGGGGCTATTTCTGTCTGTGAGAAGGGAATGTCAGCCATATTCCCATAACCTTACCGCCTGCCATCCAGTCTAAATGTTATTATTATTATCATCATGTTTATTTTCAAGAAGAACGATTTCATAAGAAAATAGAAGTCTATGACATTTCCTGACATCTGACATTTCAGTTATTTGATGATGTTTTCCAGATGAATGTTTTCTGCTATTTGTCACAATTAAGTTTATTTTGTCAAATGAATCTCAAATCACTTCTAATAGGTTTCCAGATCAACTGATTGGCTCTTCGGGGGGAGGGGCGGGACATGTGCGTCCAACGGCCATCTTTGGCGTCACGGGCTCCTCCCATAGGGAGATGTCTCTGGTCTAACTGTGTATATGCTACTGTGACCATGGCCACTGTACCTGCTTCTCCCACAGTGGAGCGCTACAACCCCCCCCCAGGAGGGTGCGTGGGCTCGATGCCTCTCTATGCGGAGCCCCAGGGAGCGAGCCGGCTGCACCGCATACCTGGGCCGCCTCTACGTGGCCCGGGGGGGCAGACGAGACGAGCTAGCCCTGGAGCTCAGCGTCGCCGCCGCGACCTTTGACCCGGACGCCATGAGGTGGAGCCCGGTCAAACACACGCGCTCCAAGAGAAGCAACGTGGATCGACGTTTGGGTTGATTTGGCTCATATCGCATGAGATTAAATAAAAGCTCTCGTTTTGATACGTTTACTACATGCAAAGCATTTAGCAGAGGCTTTTCCCCAAAGCGACTTAAACCAGTGCGCGTGTCAATAGCTGAAGAGGTCCTACACCGGTCATGGTGAGGAAACTACAGTAGGCCTACATTCTGTTAGAATAATGACGGCAGCATGTCATCAGGGCTAACTTAGCTATGCATTACACAACATTGTGTACATTACAGATTATAACGTACCATTCAATCCTCAAAATAAATACCAGCAAAGTTCTTAATCTTCTAAGAGCTGCTCCCAACATAGAGCAGGAAAGAGAAGGACGTTTTTAGAGATAGAGCCAGAAGATAAAGAGTCACCATAGAGGGATCAGGTAAATGGGAGTGCCCTGAGGTAGAGAGGTCAGTGGCACAGGTACCAGGGTGGACTCTGAACAGGTGGGTCTCACACTAGGTCTCTTGTGGACGGTGGCTAGTGACTCTGCGGCCCTGACTGCTGCAGGAAGCTCGTACACCCGTATATCTCACACTACTATCATTGTGTCTGAAGCCACATCTGAGGCACAATTACAATTGGGTCATTTAGCGGACGCTTTTATCCAATGGGACTTACAATGAGCAAAATTACAAGTGTTACATGGTGCAGATGGGTGTTAGGGGGTTAGGCATCTTGCTCAAGGATGCTTACAGGTTGGCCAACTCCGGGGCTTGAACCCATGACCTTCCATCAGGGAGTTGAACCCACAGATCACTAGACTATCCTGCCACCCATTGCTTTTGGACAGAGCGCATGCTTATTGTGTCAAGGTGCCCTTGTGGCCAAATGACCTCATCAAATAAATGCTAATTCTAAAAATGAAAACTGGTTCACGTGCACTATTGCGGATTGCATCTCAGGTGTCCCTGGTGGTCTTCAATGGAACGCTGCTCGCCGCAGGAGGCTCGGACTGCATCACCGACCTGAAGACAATAGAAGTCTACAACCATGAGACCAACACATGGAGGTATGCAGAGCCAGGATGTTTAGTTATTAAACATCTTTATACGACAGCTTTAGGGAACATGTTTTTAATGTTTCCAAAAGAAACATTTTTCCACTACAAATGTTGCTGTTAAGCCAAAGAGTTAGTTCATTTAGCAGACCTACACATCTTATAGTAAGTACAGTTACAAGTAGGCCTATTAAGGAGCAGGTAGGGGTTAGGCATCTTGCTCAAGGATGCTTACAGGTAGGCCAGGCTTCTTGAGGATTGAGCTAACAACTTTTCGGATGGGAGTTGACCATCCTAACCACTAGACTAGCCTGCCCCAAATGTTCTACACCGATGAGCCAAAACATTACGACCACTCACAGATTAAACAAATAACGTTGATTATCTCGTAAAAACGGCGCATGTCAAGGTCTGGGAGATATTAGGCGGTAAGCCAACAGTTTTCCTGGTCAACGTGTTGGATGGGGGAGACATGGGCAGGCATAAACACCTGGGCCTCTTTGACTAGGGCCACATGGTCACGACCAGACCACTGGGTCAGAGCATCTCCCAACCAGCAAGGCTTGTGGGGTGTTCCCGGTCAGCAGCGGTGAGGACCTACGCACGGCGGTCCCAGGAGGGACAAACCACGAACCGACAGGGTGTTGGGTGCCCAAGGCTCGTTGATGCACTAGGGCAACGAACCACCCAGGTGATCATAATGTTTTGTCTCATCAGTGTAACAACATGAAAACAAATGTGGCTAGCATATGAAACCATATAGTATAAATGCATTCTTGTTTTTTAGAGAATAATGTTAGTTAGCACAGTAGCTGTTACAGATGTTGGCAGACATGCTACTGGGCTAGCAGTGGAAAGCCATGCTATTAACCGATCTAAAACACCATAGAAAGTGTTCAGTGTTTCGGATTCTAAGGCTGGACCTAACCAGAGACATTAGAGAGATGCCACTTTAAGAATTCTAAATAGAATCTATGGGAGAGGTCTGTGACGTTTAAACGCACATATCCCGCCCCCGCCACCCAAAGAGCCAATCGTCTGCTTCATAACGGCCGATCGGAAACCCGTTAAGCCAATCGTGTGGTCGCACTGATCTTGCGCATGTGTTGTAGAACTGCCCGCAGGCGCTACCAAGATGGTTGCCGGGTGGCCAGACTTTCCTTTAAGGACCATGACCTAACTAAATATAATGTATAAATGTACACACTCTGCCTCAATGTGAGGGGCAATCCCTGCAGGAAATAGCCTATGAACATATTCCATGAGGTACTGTAAAGTGTATGGGCAGCCTGTTGCTACTGTACATTCAATAAGATTGGTAAAAGCCTCTCTAGGCTGAACAAAGTAATTAAAGAAAAGTGACAGTGAAGTGTGAGACAGAGAGAGAGAGAGTGAGCGAGAGCGAGAGAGCGAGCAGACTATGACTCAGTCCAATTACACTAATCGCAGAATATCTGTTATGACTCTAGCCCATGGAATGACCCGCGCGGGGAGTCCAATCTGAGCACATCAATAGTTCACAAATAAATTTCCAGCTCACAGCAAGAATGAAGACAATTAAGACCATGTTGTTTGCTGCCGTCCCGAAAAACATGGACACTCAACACAGTCCCCTTTTTAATGACTTCTGTCGCCGCGCTCATTTAAAGCCTGACGTTGTGCATTATTTATGTATTCAGCGGGTTTACTGTTGCCGATCAGGGCCCTTACAGTTCCCACCCAGTCTAATCCTTCTCATTCGTCCTCAGACACCTTGGGGGGCACGAGAGCCAAGCACCCGGGAGGCAGGGCAGACCGTTCTGTCCTGGGTACCGTGGCTACCTAAGTGGACAGAGGACCACCGTATAGCCTACGTACATATGTTGGGGGTTTTCCGAGCTGACGTCACTGGTCACGTGACTTTTGGCGATGCCGCCATTTTGGAGGTCAAAAAGTGTTGATTTCCAATAGCGACACACCTGCAGTTGAATCCGATCTTCCTCGTTCAAGTCCTTTAGGGGTAAAATGAGCACGAGGTAAATAGTGCCATCGTTATCTATTGATATAAAAACAACACAAAATCAAACACTTTTGAGATAATAAGGCCATCAATTTAACAAAGGTTAAAAAAAAAAGCTAAGTAAAACCATGTTTGTGTCCTGCTGCTATGTTACCTAAACATTATCAGTAAAGATTGTGTTCTTTGTATGTTGATGACTGACTGTATGTGTGAATTTGCTTTTGTGTATATGCAGGCCTACAGCATGTTTGTGTGTGTGGCTTAAACTTAACATTAGTCAACAATTAGTGTTGTTGACTAATTTTGATTTGAATTGTGTTTTTCCCGCAGTTTTAACACACACAGGTTACTCTGTACATATGTAGCCTATTTAAACCATTGACTCAACTTGCCCCAACGTCATGGCACATTTTACCCCGCAACCTCCATTTTGACTAAACAGAGGTAAGAAAAGATGACTCGTAACGAGTATGGATCGCTTAGGCTATACAGTAGCCTAACGTTACCAGCCTTGTTGAGTTTCTGTTGGTATCGTGTCTTACTTGAGACATCCAAGTTGTTTAAAAGACTCGATAATGAAAGATTGAATTTATTGGGATTTAAATTTAAATAATGGAGGAGCTTCAGAATATCAGAATAGTTTACTAGTTTTTTTAACAAGTAGGCCTAGGAACATTTTTACAAAAGGATTCTATTCGCATAATTGCAGAGCTAGGCTACTTAATAAAGTGTTGTAAAGCGTTATGATTGATCAACAGAAGGCTAGTTGTAACTCCGTGCAGTGTTTATTGACTTTTTTTCTCAGCACATATTCTATTGTGTTAGAATGACAACGCGTGCGTTATGTGACCCTGTTTATCTTGCCCTTTGACTTAGGCTATTGGCTATTGGCTAATGCTATATATATATATTATCACCACAAACATAACATTTCCTAACTGACCGTGTGTGAAGACACGCCGACACTCGACGTGAATTATTGAGGCGAATTTGAGAACAGGATCGCTTGTTTGGAACGGAGGTCGATCGGGAACGGAGATAAGTGAATGTAACCGTTGGCACGAGAAAGCGCAAGTAACGTTAGGCCTTTCTCATACTCGTGTCGGCTTCGAACCGATGACTGTAGCCTGTAGCCCCCCAGAGAATAACGGGCTGGATGATGTCGAAGAGAGGCTGTGCCCAGGGAGAGCATCACAAGTCTTTTCCACGCTGGCGCGGCCGCCAGTTTGCTCCTCATCGCTCTGTGGCCACAGAATGAACGTTTTTTTCAATTATAGTAGAGTTTCAGCAGCGAGACGGATAGCAGAAGACAGAATGGCTCAAGGTACGTAGGATACTGTACTTGACGCGCTGCCCTGGATTTTTAGTGAAACTATCTGATCGATCTGGTCGAATCTGATCAGATCTTGCACACACGGTATAGTCCTGTTAGGATGTGATGCCCGTTCTTTGTTGTGTTTTTTAGCGTTGGCAAATATACTGCTGTTACTTTTGCTGAATGTTGTGATCTAACTCTTTGGCTTTAACGCCTATATTTAAATTATTTCACATTATTTCCACTGCAATGATTTCAAAATGTGTTTACTTTTATATTGTCTTGCGATTTATTTTTTTATTTTTTTAATTTTTCTTCGGCCCATTGTGACTGATGACTGCGTATTCTTAGGAAAGGAAAGATGCACTTTTAATCAGTGTCCGCTTGGGGACTCTGAATGATACGCACAGTCCAAAATAGAGCATTTTGCACCAGGCTAATATACGTTTTGGTCGATTAAACAATCTGATCACTTTCGAGAAAGACCGACATTCCCCAGTTCACTTATGCAACCGGCACGTTTTTACCGCTATTGGATGTGGATAAAACAAAGTTGCCCGCGTTGTTCAATGTACTAAAAGCTTTTTTACAGAAAATCCCAGTGTCCGTCGGTCGCAAAGCCGCTTGTCCGCGCTCCAGTGGACTGCAAATCAAGCGTCATTTCAATGTTGTCTGGGAGATGGCACGAGGTGGAGCAAGTCGCGCGTCCCTTATTTCACGCTGCCCCGCCGAGCAGAGGAAGATGTTGACGGCGATGATGTTTACTGGTACCAAGAAGCACGGAACCGAGAAAGCCGTTAAAGCACAGACGTCGTCATGTAGGCTACTTTACTGTGAGGAACTAGACAGTGATCTGATTTCCCTGTAAACTTGTCGGCATAATCAACTGCCAGTGTCAAATGGCAGCCTTCTTTTAAGGTCCGGTAAGATAACTAAGAGAGTGTTTATTCTGATTTCGCGTTGAACTGTCCTGCCAGAAGGGTAGGCTACTGTAGCCTACCAGCCTGTGGTTTGGCTTAGCCGGCTGGCCGTGATCCTGACGAGCATCCTTGTATAGTTTCCATTTTAACTAGATGACAAGACCGCGGGGACGTCTTGATCGGGACAGTGTGACACGCGTGACACGCACGCACGCACATACACACACACACATCACCTGCATGGACGATGTGCCACGGATGTTCTCCGAACACAACGCGTGGTTACGATGATGGGACCTCGGTCGCAGCCAGGTAAAGGACCCTGGAGCGAAAACGAGAACTCGTGGGAACGATCCTATCCAACTGCCGTGTGGTTCTAACAACATCTGTAGCGGTAGTACGATTCTTTGTTGTCATTCAGAACCTACGCACGTGTTTATCGCATTTTGTATTAACTTGAGGGGTTTGTATTTTGGGTTTAACTTTGCGCTGATTCTCCGTTCTTCAGCTCCTGCGTTGAAACCTGGCAGTTATTGTCTGATATGAAAATAACAGGCATTGTACTATGTAGGCTACAGTAGATGCATAGTCTTATAGCCTAGTCTACGTTAAATGCACACTACCCTTGTGGTTGATATCAGATGCAGATGTATTGGTATAAAACTCCCTACTGAGTGGAGCGCCCTCCCCTCTACTCCTCATCTCAGACACATTGTCTCTGACCCTTCCCCTTGAGCAAGTCGGGTTTGTGTTTCAGGATATAAACTGTGAGCTGGCGCAGACATTTGGTGTTCTGGGGGTGCTAAAAAGCATTTGAACAGTGGTTCTTTAATAGGTCAAAATAGTCTAGTGGTCTAGGTGTTGGACTCTCAGCCGGAAGGCCGTCGGTTCAAGCCCCAGAGGTGGCCCACCTGTAAGCATCCTTGAGCAAGATGCCTAACCCCTACCTGCTCCATGTAATAGCACCATGTAATTGTATGTCGCTTTGGATAAAAGTGTCTGCTAAATTATAATTGGCAATCTTACTCTGATGTGCCTTGGTCCCACGTTCTTCTTGCTACCTTTCTTTTCCTCTCATCTCCTCTCTTCCCCTCCCCTCTCTCCTGCCCGCTCTTCTTTCCTTTCCTTTCCTCCCCCCCCTCCCTTCTCTCCTCTCCTCTACTCTCCTCTCCTCCATTCTCCTCTCTCTTCTCTTCTCTTCTCCTCCCCACACTCTTGTCATCTACAGGGTGTATCTGTCTGACATACAGTAGTGCTTTCTGCGGGCTTGGCTGCTCACCGCTAATCAGGCGCTAGTGTGTCCCTGGGTGTTATTAGCCCCCTCAAGTCAGCCCACACTGTACTACCCTGACCACATGCACACACACATGCACACACACATGCACAGACGCACACACACTAGACGAGCGCGGTAATACTCCCTTACACATTTGGACAGCTTCAGAGGGAAAATTAGAGTGTGCTGTATATAATGGATATAATTAGATATTCAACAACAGCAGAGTTACAGTATTGGAGTACATGTTTGTGTGACGCACAAATAGCCCGCACCGCGTAGTCAGAGGCATTGTCAGGGACTAGAAACAGTGGGGGCTTAGCCCGGACCAGAAATCTATGTAGATTCTCACCCGATTATTGTACCATTTTCAAGTTATTTCAGAGTAAACTGCTCTACCAAAAGGTTCCAGTTGTCCTTACTGGTTTCCACAAACATATTCCACATATTCCACAGGTGACAGGTTTTCAACTGTCACCTCATCCTACTACATTCGTAAATAATAATAATAATAATTAAATATAATATAATAATGAATAATTAATGAGTGTTACATCTCAGCCCTCTACAACGTATTAAAATGATAAAAAATATAAGTTTGAAAAGCTGAAGTTTTCTTCAAGCAGGATTTGATCACGCTGTCACAAACAATGTGCGTAACTCATCGACTGAGATGTGGAAGGTCCCGAAACTCATCCTATCATCCCCGTAACATTTTGTTTTATTCTGTCTTGAACTGACTATTGACTATCTATTGACTATCTACAATTGACTATTGACTATCCTATTATTTTCAAGGGCTTTAATGCATGATCGGACAGATGAATAGATCTGGGGCTAATATTTTATTATTCTTATTTTTGTAAAATGTTGTAAATGAGATCCGGGGCTGTTCTTAAAACATATCCCCGGATGCCCAGGCCTAACAACGCCACTGTGCCTAGTTATCTGAAGGAGAGCTGGAGAGCCTTAACATAGGTTTGATAGTCTCAGCAGAGCCATTCTTGGTTACAAACCAATTAAATTGATGCCCCCCAAGTCTCGAATGCCTTCCTGCCTTCAACAGCAGCGTGGCGTGATACAAAATCAATGAACTATTTCTGAAGCCAGACACAATTCCTTTGAATCAAGAAAATGTTTGCTTTGCTGTAAACTGGGTTTCTTGTAGAGAGCCAGTGGTTTTTGCATTCCCGTGGGAGAAGCTGGGTTCCTAGAGCATGTGTGTCATGTGGGTCAAGAGGTCGCAGGGTTTCATTTCAAACCAAACATTACATGAGCTCATTTCAGTTATGTGCCCGCCCGCAGCCTTTAACAGAATGCCAGGACTCAATCATTTATATCACCTGGTTGAGAGCTGGACTGGAAGCTATATGTTGGCAAGAAAATGTGTATTTACTTGGCACTAGGCACTACCACTGCCAGGGTTAGGGGCTCTATTCCCTGTGTGGAGCAAGGCACTTACACTGCCAGGGTTAGGGGCTCTATTCCCTGTGTAGAGCAAGGCACTTACACTGTCAGGGTTAGGGGTTCTATTCCCTGTGTAGAGCAAGGCACTTACACTGTCAGGG
>JAODLI010001985.1:0-10847 GCA_027575585.1 Percopsis omiscomaycus
TGCTAATGCGAAGCTAACGTATCTCTCCCTTGCGGCCGCATTGTAATTTCATGCATTGTTTGTTATTAAATATGTTTATTGATTCAGCACGTTAAAGCACGGACTGGTCTCAAGTTTGTATATGGTTAAATAAATACTATCATTACAAGGCTATACCAGAACCTTATAACAAGGTTTGCGACCACCTACGAGTTTGTAGCTTTAATAACGTCACATAGAAGCATTGAATGTTCAAAAATCTTTAATGAAACTCGTAGGAAAAGAGTACATGCAATAATAAACCATCACACATGTCCTTCTTGACTGCCTGTACACATTACTGCTACTCACGCTCTAAACGGGAAGTTTATACTTCAAAATAAATGTTCCGATTATTAAATAATATACTGTACTAACATATATTTATTAATAAATTGGATCAGATTTTTTCTATTTGTTATTGCAGTTTTGCACAATAAACTTTCTTAAAATACCTCTGTGAAATATGTCCTTGTAATACAGTTAAGAGTAGCCTAAAGTTATGGCTGCCATGCAGTTGCTATACCAGTGCCTTACCTCTTCAGAAGCCTTTATATTGAAATTTTAAGAAAAACTAATATATCGTGATATATACCGTTACCTTCGGTGCTTAAAATTTTACCATGATATATATTAGGCCATACCGCCCAGCCCTAATTCCACGTTGAGTGTAGACCCATCATTACTGGTATTACATTATTGACTGGCCTACAGTAGTAGTTAACTTGTATTTTAGTAGTAGTTGTAATCATGAGTCTTGATTTCTGTAGAAAGTTCCTTCAGTGATTTAAAAGAGAACAATTAAAGTCACGCTAGTGCATACATTATTTGTTGCACTGCATGAAAAGCAAAAAGCAAATTCATACAGTAATGCTCGTAAAGTGTTTGATAAATAACCAATGCAGCAACAGGCAAAGCGAGAACCCTGGCTAATACATCCACTAAAGTTGATGAATCCCTTCAGCCGAATTCACTGTGATTATTAAGAAGCTTTTTAATGTGCTCCATCCACTATCCACTCTAATTCCCTCCACAGATCATATGACCAGAATTAATAAACACAATAAACATTCACAAAGTGATTAGAGGTTCAGGCAGAAAAAGGGACAGCTGCCAAATGCGGATGGCTAATTACACTGAGAGCTGGTCATATATGTGGTCAACTACAGTAGATTGTTTTTTAACTCAGAAGACCTTAGGCTGTGCTATTTTACTGTCTTGTACTCAATTTGTGAGAATGGTATTTGCATGGGCTTAGTAATGCAGCACATACTGTATCATGTAAGGCAGAGGAACCAAGCTAGAACCTCTGTGAATATGACTGGGGAGGAGAAAAAAGGTGATATAGAAAAATAACTCTCTTCGGAGTGTTTGAAGAAGTGAACCCTGTCTCCGCACCATGTTCTATGTCGTTTTATCTCCCTGAAATCAATGTGAGCCAGATCACAGTGACACTGTCAAAGAGAAGTTGTATTATACTGTATATGGCTCAAATGAAAGCAAGGTATGTGACACATTGCCACCCGGTGTTAGCCTCAGACATACAGAGTTTGAAATTGGCTCTCAGAGACTGCTATCACCTCCGTATTACCCGACAGGCCTGATGGGAAGCTATTTATCAGAATCTCTCAATTTGGCTGTTTATTATTAAAGGTAATATGCATTCAGTTTCAATTTACACTTCTTGTAGCCCTCTAAGTTACTGCAGTGCAGTGCCTCCTCCTCTTCAATCTTCCTCCCCTTCCCTTCTGTTCTTTAGATGTGGATGAAATCCAGCTTAAAATGTGTGTCTAAGAAGCTCCTCCACTGCGGCTTTTGAGGGTTTGGAAAATAACTTTATGTTATAATTACTGTAGAGGGGCGGTTAGAGTTTAAGTATGCACAGTTCCGTAACACTTTATTTGAAGGAGTGTGCATAAGTAAATGTCAAGTTTAATGTCAAGTTGACATTGTTAGGGATGTCTTTGTCATGACAACTTGACATTAACCAAGACAGCATAACCTGCAATGAAAATCCCATATCACAAAAGTATATTTTTACTTTTTGTACAAAAAAGAAAAGTATGTAAAATAAGTATACAAATTTTGCTATACTTTTAGTGGTATTACAGTATTGTATACACAATATATTTGTTTTGTTTATCCTACCACATTTTATAGAGATTTAACATTCAAAATGCCCGGTTTGTTTGTGGTAGTTTTGGGTGTTTTTAATGTACTAAATTAATATAATTTTAACATTATGAGTGCACTTGCAACTTAAGTACACTTAGGTTATTCAAAAGTAGTACTATTACAACATAAGTGCACTTAGTACACTTAAAGTAGTGCCAATTGAAACTTTATATAAAGTACACTTAAAAAGTATATATATTTTTTATATTATAATTACAATTAGGTCATTTAGCAGACGCTTTTATCCAAAGCGACTTACAATTACATGCTGCTATTACATGGAGCAGCATGCTTACAGGTAGGCTTACTCTGGGGCTCAAACGCACGACCTTCTGGCTGGGAGTCCAACACCTAGACCATTAGACTATCCTGCACCCTCTTATATAAATGTCTGCTAAATGCTTAAATGTAAATGTAAATATATAACTTTTGTTTTGCAAATACAATAAAGCAATAATTATCTTTAGACTTTGAAAAGATATTTTAAAGCATTTGACAGTGAAATAAAACTTAATGACATCTTTATGACAAGTACAAATTGTACAGCTGTAGTTTATGTCAAGGAAAGTATTCAAAATACTGTCAGAAATGCATTTGACAATGTAATAAAACTTAATGACATCTTTATGACAAGTCGAAAATGTACCACTGTAGTTGAGGTCAAGGAACATGTTCAAGTTCACAATTTTAATAGTCTTATGACAGCCACTGTCAAAACAAACCACATATGACAGTTTAATGTAATGTTAACACATAAAGCTAAATTGTTTCTTTAAGTTTGATAATTATACCTACCATGGCATGTTCATGACAGGTTATGATGTTTTCGTTAATGTCAAGTTGTCATGACAATGACATTTACAGGTTATGTCATCTTGGTTAATGTCAAGTTGTCATGACAAAGACATTTACAGGTTATGTCATCTTGGTTAATGTCAAGTCCCAGACATCCCAAACAATGTCAACTTGACATTACACTTGACATTAATTTACCGAATGACTCTTAATGACATCAATCATAAACATTCATAAAGACTCCTTCATGTTCATGACAGGTGACATGCCATGGTTATGACGGTGTCATGTCAGTCTTATGCACGCCCATTCAAATAAAGTGTTACCCACAGTTCACATAAGTATGAGTTTGTGCGCGCGGGTGTGTGTGTGTATCTCAGCTGCATTCTCCAAAGGGAAGCAGAACATGAAAAGAATGGCTCAGCTAATAATTGTATATTTGCAAACTGGGGTCTTAGAGGACTAAAAAAAGGCAATAATTTAACTAAATATTTAAAAATACAGTAATGTGCATTTGCCAACAGAAAACACATACAGTATATGTTATCTTTTACCCGTAAGGATAAATATCTCTCTGTAACTGCAACAAGCAGAAGAGCTCGCCGCTTTAGTGGAAGGAAAATTACCTGTGTGGCACTCTCATTTGTTGGCCTGTGTTCAGATCTTCGAAGAAATGAGTGGTATTCTGGACTAATGAGCTCCTTAATAAATCTTTTAGCACCTTTATATCTGTGTGTGTGTGTGTGCACGCATGTACTTGTGTGTGGGTCAGGGCGTGTGTGTATGGTGAATGGCTCCTCCTCCTCTACTAGAAATACCTACTGCGCTTTCTACACCGATACCCTTAAGTAAGCGTTAAAGTCCCAAATCCACCAAGCCCATCAACATTGACTCAGGTGCTTTCTCAATGAACCGCAACTCTACAGAACCGTTCCAAACCTTCTGCTCGTCAAAGGTCAATGTAAAAAAGCATTATTGCGTTTTACACTTTTACGCTAGTTTTAAGATAAAAAGGAACCATGACTGAACAGACAACACAGGAAGATGAAACTTAGCCTGGGCTGTTGTGCGTGTGTGCGTGTGTGTGTGTGTGTGTATTATGGTGTAGCAAAAGCTCAAGTGTGTCGGTGTGTATCCACGCGTGCTATGAGTATTTAAGATAGGCCGGCATAAGTATTTATGCTAGGCCGGCATATCAACACACAACACCCTGAGGATTTCTATTTGCCTCCTAGGATGCTAATCTCCTTTCTCAAGTCAAACTTTACCATGAGATTAGTCACTGTCATCTCCTGGACTCTCAGTTGCTAAGGGAGATAGTACAAGGGGGATTAAAAACTTTGTACAGAAAATAGAGCATGCACATCTTAACCTCAAGTACAGGGTGAAAAAAAGAGGACAACACTGACAAATAAGGGAATAAATATGTACATGAACTAAGCTTTATCATAGTTTGTTGTTTGTGTTCAATTCATGATTGAATTGTCAAGAGGCACCTTCATTCAGGGGAATTATTTTCAGTCGTACAGCAATCGCGTTTTTGAAAACAAAAACATGTTTTTGAAAAAATGCATGCACACTCACATGCATGCAATAGGGGTGTGGGGTGGGGTGAGTGGTACTCTGCCTTCAGTGGAAAATAAACAAACAGCTATGACCGAACTGAATTTCAACCTATGGTACAAGGTTTTTGCCAACCGAATGTTGAGGTGGGGGAGCAATATTGTCTGTTTAGGATAACAACAATATTTGACCTCCAATAAAAAAAGGGGACAAAACATCAATACACCTTTCCTTTCTCTCAAGTAAAGCAGGCTGAGAGCAAGAGGGCGGAAGAGTCTTGGAGTCCACACTAATCCTATGAGCTAGTACGTACACTATTGTACTTACTGTCATGTTTTGCCTTCCTCTATTCCATATCTCACTGCACACTTTGTCTCTCTAATACTAGCTTATTCAATTCAATGTCTTACACGCACCCAGACACATACAAAACACATCCGCAAGCACACACACACAAATCAATTGTCAGGACAATTATTCCCCACAGAAAACACGGTTTAGTGTTGCACAGGAGATCCACACTCTACTAGAGCATCAGCAATCCCATTAACCTTTCATTAGTCCAATACAGCATGGCGTTTTAGAAGGCTCACATTTATTCTATTGTACTGTCACACATAAGGATGTGTGTGTGTGTGTGCTTGCATTAACGCGCTCCCTTGCATATGTTTGCATGTAAAGTGTGTGTGTATGTTTATGTGGCACTGGATGAGAGGGGTGGAAATGGATTTATCTAGGCCAGCAGTAATGAGTTTCACAGCCATAGAAACACCAGCCCTTCTATGATCTATTTCTACATTGGTCTCTCTCTCTCTGTGGGTGTGAATGTGCATTCGTGGGTGTGTGTAAGTATGTAAGTACAGCCTGGATTTTCTGCACAAAACAGGACGATGGTATGGGAATAGATAAGAAGAATACTAGTATCTTAAAACAATATGGGACAAACATTATGCTATGTAGATATTTTCCAGTAACTAGTTTTGATATGATAAAGGTTGATGGTGAAGTAATGTACATAGACAACGTCAAAATGATTTAATTGAAAAACAAATAAATTGACACGCTCACAAACTAACCAACCAATAAACACTCAATCAATAGCGTTCATTCGTGTAAAGCTAGCTCCATCTCCCTCTCTCTCTCTCACACACACACACACACATACACACACGTGCGAACACTGACACACACACTCCACTTGTATAAATACAATGCTTGGAGCCATGAAGTTGATTAGTGTCAACCTAGTTCAATAATATTCACAACATGTAGGTCACAATAATCTAGGAGCCAAGTGGTGGGGGTGGTGCCGTGTGTTTCCGTGTGTGTGGTCAGAATAACACACCCAAGAGCAGCAGGGTCAGGTTTCTAGCTGGGGGTCCACCTTGCGCTCACTGTAAGCCACAGTGGTCTTACACGACAGGTCACATGCCATCTAAATGTGCACGTTATCAAAATGAATGTTACGCTGTGTGGGGTTAAATGCGGGTGTTTTCAATTTTGGCATTTTGGCATATTGTTAACTGAAAGGAAGATGTCTCTGACGTCTCTAAGGCCAGACAAATTACAACACATGCCCTTATCTTGAAACCAAGCAGTATATACTGTACACATTATATAGCAATTGCAGAGCATTTAATGGAGGTCACCTTTCTTACCAAGAAGTTTTTACAAGGTGTGTACATTCCTCAACGTATCTGTTCATCCTGCAGGCTTAATTCTCCACTCACTTTGTTTCTACTGTATCCTGAGTTGGCCTCAGTTATTTCAGGCAACAGCACTGAACATTTACACAGCATATCAAAGGCACAGATAAAGCTTTGATGAATTGGGGGAACTTCAAAATCTCTTCACGGTGCGGAGAGCTAGCTGAGCAACACTGGCAAAAAAAAAAAAAAGGAAATAGTGCATCTTAACCCAGGGGTGCCTAGAAATATAAGCTAGTATAATAAGATTGTCTAAACATTATTTCCCAGGGATAAGGGGAATAAAGGACAACACCTCTGTGACTGGAGTCAATTAGAAAAGGGAAGATCTCTGCCCCAAAACATTATAATCATGGCGCACTGTGCAAATAATGGGAAGGTGTAGAAAATGATGTGAGCTAGATTTTGCAGGGTTGCCATTTTCTGGTACACATGTGCAAGCAGTGTACACACGGACACGCATGTGAACACAGTAAATCAATGTCATAAAACCAGCCTACCAGGACATTTTACTTCACTCACTGTGCAGCTTTTGCTATAAGCCAGTTTAACCGACCAGCTGATGCCAAGACTTTATCACCACCTAACATGAACCATAACCTGGACTAATAACTGCAGTTTATTTTATTTTAAATATAAAAACCATCCATCAGCTGAGGCAGCATACACAGCACACGGGCAGACACGAATGTCGGTAGTAAAAAAAAAAACACATTACATGTTAAGGGGTAATTTGCATGTGTCTGTTAACAGGGAAAGCAAAACAGCGCATCTTTCATGAGCAATCTCTCCATTAACGGCCACAGAGAACAGTCGCAGACAGCAGCATGATTTAGCTGCTCAGCGTGGAGTGTCAATGACACCGCTTCCCCTGTGAATCTCAACCCGTTTGCCTCCATCATTATGCTGAGGGGGATCGCAGCGAGCACTCTTATCTGTATTTGTTTCGCCTAATGCTCCTGCTGGCCACCTGTTCCCAATGACCTAGATGTTTAAACATGCAGAGTGTCTCTTTCTGCAGACAGAACCTATAAATACAGTACAGTATTCTCACAAATGCACACTGCTGTACAAGTGTTGACATATGCTCACACACTGTCACACACGCATTGTCAAAGGATCGAGGTCCCCTCAGACCCCAACACCCAGCACCAGCAATAAGACTCCAGAACTCTCTGGAAAGAAGGGTCAGACTGGCAAACCTAAAGCAGGCCAACCAGAAGCCACTGTCCAGTCTCAGCCTTAGTTGCTTTCTAGAGTCACCGTGAGTTAGATTCAGGGGGCTTTCACACCTGAGCTGTTTTAATCGGACCCTGGAGCGTTGGCACCGATAGTACGGGGCGTTTGGGGTGGTGCGAAAGCTCATTTGAACTCTGGTGCGGACCAAACAAACTAACTGGCAGTTCGCTTTAGGTGTTAACGTGATCCCAACCAACTATAAGAAGCGAACCAAAAAACAGTGCATTGTGCGTGTAGGTAATAAACAAAAAAAAAGGCGAGTCACGGTCAGACATAATGCAGAGAGGTGAAAGCACTCATAAAGGTCTCATGACCATATAAAGTAAAAAAAAAGGTTCCCAACAAGGAAAATGTGTTGCATGGAGGGCTGATGCTGTGCTTTGGGGTCACCAGGAGACAGACCCAGAAACATTCAGATTTCCCTCCGAGACCCGTTCGACAGTGTGACATTTGTATACAATGTTTGGTTCACTTGAGAAAGTCCTGTGTGAACACTAACTGAACCAACCGAAAAAGGGAATAAAGTAGCAATTTCACTTTTGAACCACAGCAAATCTTCTGAACCTCACGAGGGGGATGAGGAGATGTAAGGATTCTAATGTAATTATTTCTTGACAGTTTTATTATGATGAATAAAAAAGACATTATTTAAAGTGACTACATTTTTGCAACAATTAACATAGGATTATGGGCCAAACCCAACAATACGTCAGACCTTATTTTGATAAAAGCTTAGCTTCATAGTTTTGGGTCAAACTGGTCACTGCACTCACCAACCACACAAATTACACAGGACATAGGTACATTATACATGCGTTTAACTTTCCACCAATGTGGGCGAATTTTTTTTGATTAAGATTAGATTACATGAATTAAGATTAATAGCTCACAAACCACTCCTCTTTTGGGAGCCATGTGGTCAAAAACATCGGGAACATCTGAACTGAATGTGTTGCATGGAGGGCTGATGCTGTGCTTTGGGGTCACCAGGAGACAGACCCAGAAACATTGATTATGAAAAAAGATGTTTAGTGTATTACTGTATTTAAGGCACTCCATCCAGATGTATCTAGGACAAGGAGGAGGATTGCACTGCTAACCCACACATCGCTGAATAAACACAGTACATACGCTATGATGTGTGGCTACAGATTACTCAGATTAGGGACGTTGTCACAGCGGACGGGACGATTCATCTGGCACTAAGCTTGGCCTCAGGCGCACACTGATCCCACGGCAGAAAGCACACAAGCAGGCTTTGTTTTCAACGTGCTAGTGCTTGAGTCAACGTGGAGGAGACAGTGCCCTCTGACTGAGTCCTCTTTGAGAGTCAAATGTAAGGGAGGCTATAAGTGAAGTACTTGGGCCATCGCTGTTTGTTGGCAGAAAACTATAATCAACTCCAAAAAGAAGTAATAAGTAATTGCATTAGCCTACATATTATGAAATGTTCCATTTTGCCAAAAGAAATATAGATACTATTCTTCGTAATATTAGAAGGCAGAAGAATACTATTAAATTGTCAACATGTTACTAAGAATAGGAGACAGTATATGCCATTGTATTAGTCAAAAGCATAACATTCAGTAAGAAGCAGACCTGCCATGAATACAAAGATAGCAGCTATTATATACTGTGTATACAGTATGTATAGTATATACATACAGTATACTGTATATTATACGTTTCTATACGATGATCACCAGGGGAGAGCAAAGTGACTTGACACCTGGGGACCACATCCTCAGACCAGTGGAAGCTACTGTATGTGCCGCTGAGAGCTAGCAGACAGCATGTTTGCAGCATGATTGGCAGCTTGAGTGTTGACAGAAAAGCGACGGCTCACCTCGGCAACAGCGCGGCTGGGCTTGCTGTGCTGAGCAAAGGGGACGGGTCCTAATTGGTCAGCTCTCCTGCCGCTGATCAGTGGGGCGTCATGAGGCTAAAGTCTCCTGCCCGGCTTTGCTTTTATGATTGATTATAATTACAGTAGGGCTTTCTCTGCAAATCCTGGCTTTCCTGGGTGGGTGAGCTATAGCGCCAAGCAGAATCTTAAATTACAGGGTAAAGCACAGTAATGTGCCGAAAACACACACACACACGCGCGCACACACAGGACACTTACAAGCTCATACAAACACATACAGCTTCTTCTACCAGCCCTGTCCTTAAAAACTGAGTGTGGGGGTTTGACAAAGCCAGTCAATTAAAGAGAAGCAGGGGAAATGGAGGAGAGGAGAGGAGAGAAGTAAATATAAGTAGCGGGATGTGAAGTTGGCGACAGGGTGAGGTGCGGAGACAGGGTGAGGTGCGAATCAGAGCCCGCATGGCAAATACCACACGGGTGCGATGCATCTATTCTAACTCTATGTTCGGTTGGCATAATGAGGTGGAGCCACAGTAAGGCACATAACATTTCGTCAATGGAATTGCTTCGCGGATTGCTGTCTTAGTTTCACCGTCGGTAAACAAGCCAAGGCACCTGGCAGATTCACCGCTTTGGCACTCGGACACTCTCAATTCATTAGCAGGCTCTTGCTATTTTCAGGCTCTCTGCACCAAATAATCCCCCCCCCCCTCACTTGATACTTACATACTAGCATGGGCAACGGCTACTGATAAAGACGGGAGCGGTTAAGGCAAAATAAATGTTCTTATCACGCTGATGTTAAACAATCCCCAATAAGCACCACTAGGGGCACCGAACACTCCTGCATGTGTGTGTTCATGTACAAAGGAATTATCTGAATATAATGTGAATCTGCCAGTGTATAAAGATTAACTGCACGATTTAGTTCGCTCTCATGAATAGCCATGGGAACAGGCAGGTGCACGCGCGCTTGTACACCTGCTCAGCACTGAAGGTGCCTCTAGCCCAGTTCAGGCCCACCTCTCCATTGACTGTTCACCATACACGAGCAGCAGGCATGCACCTATGTAAATGCTCTGGCTCCTTTGTGCCTTGGCTGGCATTGTGTCGTTTCCTGTGATCACTCCGGGATATGTCACTCCCTCACTGTGCTGCAATTACAACAGAAGCCAGTTCTGAATCAGAGATAATATTTGAGGTGGGCAAAGGACTTGTAAAGGTTGGTCTGGGTCAAACATTTTCTAAAGACAATAGATTATTTAAGATCAATTATGCAGGTGAGAATGCTATTACTTTTTATTTTTACCTTCACGTGGAGTCATTGTGCATTACCAACTTCTACATTATAAAAGTCTTATTAACAATAAATGCATGATGGGATGGATGTGCTGATGATTGATACATTAAACAAATTAGAGGTAGGGGGGATGGGGGGGGGGGTTCCACTTTTCCACAGCAACAGGCCTACCTACATTATCATA
>JAODLI010001986.1:0-10847 GCA_027575585.1 Percopsis omiscomaycus
GTAATAGTCTTGGCTTCTGCGGTGGGCGGAAGTTAATGGTGTGTGTGATAATGGCAGGCTTGGTCGGTTTAATGGAATAGAGGCACTGGCTTCATCAGTGTGCATTATCATATGGAATGAAGGCTTCTGTTGCAGGCCAGACTGCAGTCTTCTCAAATTAGGGAGTTGTGGGTGCACCCCACCCCCACCGAGTCTAATAAAGACTGTATCTTTAATAGAATCAGCAAAAACAGTTGTGTTTAATCTAAGTGTTTTTGTGTGTGATGATGAATTGCTATTCATCACAGGCCTCTAGTGAGAGCCCATTCCATTAAAAGTCTAATGTAGGAGCGACCCAGTGCTCTCAGAAAACACTTAACACGCTCTGCAAATAGCTCAATAACACCGACGTGAGAATGGCTCAAAATGAGGACCATAAAGCAAATAAATAGTCTTCCCCCCCTATCCCTTTTCCCTGCCACCATATCTCCTGTCTGTCCCTATACACACACATCCATTTTATCCTCCCATGGTGCATTGGGCCCTGGCTGAGTGATGCATGCTGGGCCCTTGGCAGAGGCCACAAGGCTAGTGTGTACAGTAGTGTGCGTTTAACACCCGCCGAGAGGCCCTTCCTTCTGTCCTCTCTGTTCCATCACCGTACCCCCACCAACCAGTTTCCAGCTCATTGTTGGTTTAACCTCCAGTGACCTCTTATGGCGACCTGTCACAGGTCAAAACAGTCTTAATTAATCAGTGGATTTTAATTTGCTAGGCTACCTCCTTTACCTGGAAATGCGCACTTAAGACTGTCGCCATGGATGCCTCCATGGTGACATTTTTTTGGCCCCACTGTCCCGTGATAATAGATTTTTAGAGTTTTAGTTGGATTGCCCCCCTTGCGGTTGGCCTTTAATGGGGATCACACCCCCCTGTGGTTAATGCATATTAGGACGAGGAGCAGCGCGTGGCCGCACTTGGCACGTGCAGAGGGCAGTGCCACAGGAGCTGTGCCAAGGCATCTCTTATTAGGTCTACAGGCCATAATGTTGATGCATAGCTGTATGTTGTATAAAACCAATGTCAAACTAATTGTATGCCTTCAAACACTCTAGCTAGTTCTAGCCTATTAATCATAGGCTCAGGGCAAATAAGTGTGCGTCTGTATGCAAATAAGCACAGGCCGACGCACGAAAAGCAAATAAACAAGTCCTTCACTCACCAGTTACTCTTCCATGTGTGTCGGACGTGCGGGTCGTGGATGTTGTGTTTGTCGGCCTGCTCATCCAGGAAGTCAAACATGTACTTGATGGCCAGCGGCAGGGCGCTGCCCCGGTGGGCTGTGCTGAAGATGGTCTCAAATAAGTCATCCACAAACTTCTGCAGTGTGCCCTGGGAAGGAGATGTGAGATTCCTTAAAACTATACCCTGCCAGGTATTCTTTCAGTTAGTCCATCAATCTGTACAATAGAAGGACCTGTGCAAAGTATAAAGACAGCAGATATACAGATATACAGGTAACTGTAGCCCCAAAAGACATAAGCATCAGCTGCCTTGTGTGGTCAACTGGTTTACAGGTTTCCCTAATATGTAAACACATTGTTCATTTTACACATGTAAAGGAGCAGCCCATCTCTGTTACACTACCAAAGAGCAACACAGGTGTGGCCCCAGTAGATGGGTGTCACACAATAGCTTTTTAATGTGGTTTTAACAATACCAGTTGGATGGCATTCACTAGACACCAACATCCTTAGCAGGAAACACCTACTACCTTCACATGCATAATCCCAATCACTGGTTTGATTGATAAAATGGAATAAACACCTATTTTTGTGTGTGTTTTGTGCATGCTCTACAGTGCACGACGTTCATTTATCGGCAATGTCACTTCCGTGTCTCGCTATCTTGTAGCAGTGGCCCAGAAATCTGCGCACAGCTTTGATGGGGGAAATTGTTATTTCACAGTTGACTTTTAATACAATCTAGGAACAGGAGGTGCATCTCCTAAGCCTCTTTGTGCTGCCGGATTAGCTCCCACACTGCACCATTGACCCTCATTTGATTTAACGTTGTCGACTGTAAGTGGGAGAGAGGGGAGAGACAGACTGACGGATGACGTGTGTGTCGGGCTCAGCAAATAAAAATATAATTTGGGACTAGAGCAGGTGACCAGATCAAGAGAGAGAATCCCGTTAAATCTGACAAACACAAATATAATTTGTGATTTGTGATCAAACCAGCACCCATTCTCAACAAGGACGGAGGGGCTCACATGTGCACCCCTGCTCTGTCAGAGCGACACTATGGAGCTAATATGGGGGGCGTCAGCAGCGATGCCAGGCGGAGGTATTTATTGGCCAGGTGAAGCCGAACGTGGTCAATTACAGCGCCTGTCTGTCCTGTCATCGCCCAGCAAGAGAGATGGGCGGTCAAGATAAACAGGTTACTCCACAAAAATAATCAATCTGGGAAGATGGCGCAGCTGTACGTTGTTCTGTAGACCTGGAGGATGGCTGGAAAACAGGCGGACGAAAGCGAAAGCATTTGCCAAGAATGTTTTTATTAATCAAGTTTGTTGCGTGTGTGCGCATGTGTATTGGGGGTGTTTTGTCAACTTACTGTATATCGTTTGACTATTTAAAAAGAATCAGGAAAGCGAAAAATGTATTCTTTAGTGAGATTAGGTACAAAATGTTTTTGGCACATTTTAAAGAGATATTCATTATACAGCTCCACAGAGACTTTGCCTTGTGTCCAAATCCTTCAAGAAACAAGCTCCTTTTTTGTTTCATCTGCCTGTGTGTGTGTGTTTGTGGCATACACACTCAGACTGCCCCACAAGTATTTACATATAGAAGTCGAAAAAACCTGAACAAGTAACAAAGCCCAGCCGAGGATCAAACTGCATGAAAATGTCCCTTAATCCAAAGAAATTGCAGCCTTCCAGATCTTAGCCTTCCTTTCCACCTCTCATTCTGTGTTTTGGCGACGGTGCTTAGCAGTGGATTGGCAATTTGCATTCAACAGTTAGATCAAAGTTGCATTTCCCTCCAAACTAAATTAACTGCTTTTTCCCCGCCATTTTCTTTCTCCTGAAGGCTATCTTCACCGAGTTGCATTCATTTTATAGAGCCAGTTCTATTTGGCTGATAATATCTCTATACCCAAACATCTTTACCAACTTCACAGATATTTTCTTCCTTACCTTTATTGATATGCTGCAGTGTCAACACGGCAGTAATGAAAAGGAAAAACAAACTAATACCTGCATATTTTCTCACCTAAAGGGATAGAGGAATACATTTGAATAATCTTCTCCTCTGGGGTGACTCGCTCAAAGGAAGTGCGTGCATACAAATGACATGAGAAGAAAATGCTTAGTCATGGTGGCCCTAGGTAAAGCTTATATGCCCAATTGACCTTCATGAGCCTCATACACTGGGCAGGTTGGGGTGGTGGGTCTCACCTTGGTGGCCAGCAGTCGTGTCAGGTAGATCTCTGAGACCATCTTGCTGCCCCGGTCACCCTCCTTCTGATCTCCGTGCTCGTGGTTCTTCACCAGATGCCACACCTTGACCCCGCTCTCCAGGTCCGGGGTGATCATTGGCGTGCGGGAGCGCTGGCTATCTGGGCTTCCTGTGTACTTGATCATGTTCTCTGCGGTGGGTGGGGACCAGACAACATAATGCATTAGTTACAGAGTTAGCTGTGGTGCCGGCGTCACTACACTTCCGACGTGACTTGGCACAGAGAGAATATACCCACACAGATGTCACCAAGACTGAACAGGGCAGATGTGACAGAAAGAACAGGCGGTAAACAGCCAGAGAAGAAAGCAGACACCGTGCCAGCCGTCAGACCAGACAAAACAATGTATTACTCTATCAAAGAGATGAATGTCTGTTGTGCAACAGATTGATACCAAAGAGGCGAGCAGTGGAGCAAAGCCTTGAGCCTGCATTGCAGTAACAGCGTACTTTTTTTGTTCCGTTTTTTTGCTCTGAGGCGTATTTCCAATTTACAGCTCTGGGAGATTGGATATGAAACTTTTAGCGACCGCAGACGGTTAATTTTTCATGGCCTCTTCTCTCAGGGATAAGACATTGCAATGCTGGCCGACACAAAATCGAACAGGTGCCATGGGAGATGAAATATGCATAGCCCACCCAATAGTCGGGAGTGGCGATGACATTTCCAAACGCACGGCTCAATGAATGTTTACAAAGTGTGAAAATAATTGATTAGTGGGTGCGGTTTAGGAAGACGAGAGCGCGGGGAAGAAGAGTTTTTCCCCCTGACAGAAATCAATCTGTCCGGTGAGGGAGGGTAGTGGAGAAGGGCGATTGGGGTGGAAGAGAGGCACAGCCAGGGGTCTTGAGATCGCATACGCATGGTTTAAATGGGACTATGAACGACTGAAAACTCCCAGCGCCCCGGCATTATTCAGGAAGCAATCTCTCACTGTAATGAGCCTGGTGCATTATGGGACGTGTGCCTCCACACTGCATGCCCTTTCATTCTCTCTCTTCCTCAGTGTTAGAGGATGTTTAGGACTAAGGCAGGCAGGCATAGAGCTAGTTCGCACACCTGATGAGGTGCTCAAAACAACAACACAGATCTTTCTCTCTCTGACTCCACATAGTTTGTCTCCCTCTTTGTGCCTTTCACAACTTCTTTGTCTCTTGCCAACCGCCACAGTCTCTCCCCTACATGCCTGAGCTCCATTAAAACAGCCTGTGCTTTCACCCTGGTATTTGGCCATTGTACTCCGGGAGAGTTCAAAGTCACTGCGAAGGCATCAAACCGGTTCTGAAGAGGCTCAGGCTCGCGTTTGAAGTCTATCCCCAGAAAAAAGGAGGGCGGAGAGGGATCCGTCCGGCTGTTCTCTCCCCCTGCTCTCGCGGCCTCACCTATGGGGTCTAATTTGGAGGCGAGGTGAGAGGACATGGAGATGCGGCGACGCTAATAATGTGGCACAGAGTGTGATGTGCTTGAAGTGTTTGTGGCCGAGCGGCGGCGCTTTGATCAGCTCCTGATTTGATGGCCTCACAGGTTCAAGGAGACACTGAGCAGACATGCGGCAGTACAAACCCATGCAGGGATTAATCCACGGCAGATGAGAGGAAACACTCGAGTCCCCAGGGCTGAGGCAAAAATGGATACCGATTATTTGCTCTTTTGTTATCCGTTTAAAATCGGATCTAATTTGCCTCATCTCGCGAAGTTTAGATTAAATGTTTATCAGCTGTTCTAATTAGACGACAGACCAATTCCTTAAAGTTTCAGTGGGTTGTTTTATTCATTTGCATATTTATCTCTTACTGGGTTAGTGCTGTATGCTGGAATTTTGCAGACCTCACAAAACTGAACATATTCAACACAGCCAATCATGAAGAAGGTGTCAGTTGGCCAAACAGGTGTTCCAAAAGTAACATCGGAGAGTCAGGGAATGATTTGTTTTTTTTTTTTGGTACTCAACTTTTTCTGGATACCGTAAATTCTGAAATACTGTAGTGTGCTGAAGGGAGAACCAGGATTTATCAGAGAAAGGCTATTATTAGAGACCATACCATCATTTTTCATTTATAATATACCTTCCAAGGATTTACAGGTAGGTGCTTGGACGTGACATTTGTTGTTTGTTGATGAGTAATAACACTTCTGATTTGTCTGTAGATTCAAGTACTTGAGAGGCGGTTTGTATATGGAAAGCAAATAAATGACAGTACAAAAACTCGAAGGATTGCTTTTTAGAATCAGGAATTGATTACTTTGACAAGTAATTATTTTGCTGTTTGACTATGAAGCTTATGACTGAGATAAAACTGGAATATACAGTACGTGTACGCTCACAAATCTTCTTCGGAACTAAGATACACGACATGACACCGGAGTTATTAAATGCAATGTAACAAAAAAAGCCGTATCTTGTCGTTCGCAAACATTAGATTTTTTTGCCTATATTTGGAGCTGGCTTTGATTTGAGAATTAAACTTTGAATAATATCATATTCAAAATGAAATTTACAGTCCCTTTGAATGATCTTCACATGAGAATATGCCAATATGTACGGTGTAGGTTTCAGACCAGGCTTCAAATGGAGCCAATGTGCAATTAAGACTCACCATATTTGCTTGCGGAGGTTCGAGACACAGTGGAGTTGTTGACCGAATTGTAGGCCGTCACCTGCTTGGGAACCAGGGCCACCACAGCATTATCAGGGACCTAAAAGCAAATATGAGCATACACACAGAATACTGTATGTTAATAACCGTCCAAAACAATGGTGTGTGCAGAATGCTAAGCCGAAACCGATAGATCACTGTGCAGATGACATTTTTCATTTTTCTCTCCATCTATTCTGGTTATACATGGATCAACGGGGGGAATTTCTTATTAGCTTATGTGCTCTATTCAGCCAGGCCTCCCTTATATGAGGAGTGACAGGGGGAGGGAGTGTTTACAGCAGCACAGAGACCTGCGGGAGAGAGGTAGGCCCATAATCCCTATTCAATAATACCTTTCCTCTAGTGGCGGGGCACTGCGTGCGTGCGTGCGTGTGTGTAGAATATGCAGTATATGCAATGCGTGGTTAGGTATATGTGTACAGTATGTGTGTAATAAAGGCTATAAAGGCTCCTCCCTCCCTAGTCAGTTAAACCAGATTCAATTAACACAACTGGGATGCATAGACACACACACACACACACACACACACACATTTATTGAGCATAATTTGGCTATGCACGCCTCTGGCTATGGCAGGGTTAATTGAAGTGATCTCTAGGATAGTGTGGGCGGCTGGGACAGGGAATTGAGAGCGAGGGTCTGTCAGTGTTTGTAAAGCCTCGTTAGATTATGAAGTTATTTGAGCCAGCCTGCTCTGTATGCGTAACATGTAAATATCTCTGTATTGGGGGAGGGGCTACAGGCCAGACCTGGGTTATTCTTGTGTGACAATACCCACAACTCCCGACGCCCTGAGGCCTGCTCCCCGATCACTAATCTTACACGATGACTAGATATGAAAAGACATACGTCTAACGGATCATAATGAAATGAGAAAAGGAGGAAAGGTGTTTAGGGAAAAAAGAATGTGAGCATAAAAGAGGGAGTGGAACCCCCTGGACCAATACCAGCTCTGTGCTGGTACAGTATGAGCAAGGCTGACACGTCTGCACAACGTATGCAGAGGTGAGTAATGGAGATGCTGTATCCTGCACTTCACTTACAGAGCATCCATCTGTTTGAGAGACGAGGAAATGCCACGCTAATGGCCAGTATCACAAACCATTTGCGGCCTTCTTCTCCAGCCTTCTCTGCTCACCTAGCCTGCTAACTGGGAAAGAGGGGAGGGTCTTGTTCAGTCTCTCAAGAATAAGGCGCCCACCCACCCCTCCCCTAGCCTGAAAAAATGAATTAACTTCTGTCTTCATTATCTTATCGCCGATTCGAATCAAGCCCCCCTAATCCATTCTGCCCCCGCGCCCAGCCTCCATGCCCGCCAACGCTCCCTGCCGCTGACATTTAATTTAGACGCTGGCGGACCCCTGCTCTCCGCCAAGAGCAGGCGTACTTGGAAAAGACAAGGCTTAGCCGCGGAAATTATTTACACCCTAATGAACAAGCCAGGCCCCATTCCCATTTAAACCAGTCCATCATTCTGATTGGCTGGACGGACAGTTGCTAATCGCCAGACGCCAAGCCGGGCTTTGTCAATATGTGCCTGTCTGCATGGAGGTGTGTTTTTTTTTAAATTGTGTTTATTGTGTGTGTGTGTGTGTGTGTGTGTGTGTGTGTGTGTGCTGGTGTGCCTGATAATACTAGCGGTGATATCTCTTCTTGTCATGTGTGCACGCGTGTCAGGATTCTCTTTGTGTTCTGGAGCTGTGTGCGCGTACAGTATGGTGTCTGCGCGGTCTGTGCCTGACATGCTAACAGTAATCAATTCCACCTTTCAGCATGACTGCTGTCCCTCTCTGCCCTCTTCACATATCAGCCTCAGCTCAAACTCTCCTGCTATTGTTGGCCACTGGCCCTGCCACATGACTGGTGTGGGTCCCTGTCGCTCAACACACTGAACTAATCAACAGCGCTGAAATCGCTCTGACAGCAGTCTATCAGTGCTCAGCGGGGTCAGTACAAATCCTCAGGTCACACAGACGATGACAGAACTGCATAGTGGGGGGAGACACACCGTAAATAATGAAAGAAGAGGATAAAAATAAATGTATTGAATGACCTGGGCCCTGGAGATGCTTTCAATATTGTGACCAATAGCCATGAAAACAGAATACCTGGAATCAGCCGTTTATGCTAAAGGAACGGCTAGTCTCTACAAAGTGAAAGCGTAATGGGTCCATTACAAGTTCCTAACAGAGGATGATGTACTCTACATAGAAATACATCTTGAATCTCTGCAAGATCAAAAACTACATGGCTTGGATTTTCCCCCAAGACTTTGAGTAAGTTATAAGAGCATGTGCACGAGAGTGCCAAGCATATGGCATAAGAACAGCCATGAGATTACTGAGGGTGGTTTCACTTTTTACGCAGATGATACTTGCAGGCATATGATAGTGCACTTTTTATTTAGATTTATAATTTACATTGGATGTTAGATTCCATTTGACAGTGTTGGCTGAAGGTTAGTCAGCTGAAGTTTGCTGAAGTTATTTTAAAACATGAAATTCATGTCCTCCAAAAGTGAAAATCAAATCGCATATAAAGGCTGAGATAAATAATGTTGAAAAGACACTAGAGATAAAGGAGGGAGAGGGTTGAAAGGCAGATAAATTAATTTAGCAAATAAAATAAATGCAAAAGTCGAATGTGCCTTTAGCTATGTCTGATGAGATCAGGTGCCCTGGGATTTAATAGAAAAGTGTGTGTTGGTACGTGCACAGAAACATCTACCTGGTCAAAAATGTATACGGATTGGTTTTCAACACTGGCCCGGTTATTAGAGCTAAAAGTTTACCTGAAAATAGAATAAGCCCTGAGGAACAAAGTCTGAGAAAGCTATGAAATATGAATTCACCTGGAAGGCCAACCGACTGTATAACATTAATACCTAGGATATCTGCAAAGTAAACTAGCACATTTTGCTTGAAATTAATTCTCCATGTTACTCCATGTTGCAATAGTAGACATGTTTAAACATGAAATACCACATGTATGCCGTTTGTACATTCATATTGGTAAAGGCCTTGAAGTAGCTTGGCCTTTCTGGTTCCAGGTGTATTAATACGTATAGTCACACAGGCTGAACACAGGATATAGGACCTCCATTATACGTACCTGGTAATGGGCCAGCATGTTGAGTCTCTTCCAGTCACTCTCAATCTTGGTGGTGATGTCCTCGTCCTGCAGGATCATGCGCTGCCCTGGACCCTGACGCCATTCTGCGATTGGAGGAAAGAAAGAGGGCGATGAGACCATTAACAGGGGGGGGGGGGGGGGGGGTTGTTTTGACTGCCAATGACTGCTATGTGATGCCTAGTTCTTGTGACAGAGATTCCAATATCGACGCGCTGGAACTTTCATATCTGACCATAAGAAAGACTTTCATTCTTTAAGCCTGTTTCGTGATACCGAGGATTTTGTTTAGGGTGACCATACTGACCTATTCATCCTTTCCTTCAGCAGGATCAAGAGGTAGCAAAACAGTCCGTAATCGTTTATGTCAAGCCTCCCATACAAACACAACAATAGCGGGAGGGCAAGCCACTACAAACACAAACATAAGTTGACTGAAGAAACGAAAGGAAAGAAGATTTAGGGGAATAAAAAGGAAAAAACAGTGTGTGGGAGGGAAAAAAAGAAAGAAAAAAGAAACAGTTAAATTAATCACCCGCTCTACTCTTTGTTACAGGGAGCTCTCGCTGACTGCTTTCCTTTACGTTCCTTGGGTCCAATCGATGGGTGCGATCTCAGCCGCTCAACCAGGGCATTCTTTCCCGTTCGTGTCGATGCCCCCCTCCCTGCGCTCCGCTATGCCGCGGCCCTATCTGCCCCCCTCCATTCCCCACCCAATCGACTGCTCTAAGCTCTCTGCTGAGCTTCTGCTGTCATTATCGCGGGGGAGTGTTGCTAGCGGAGGCGAGGCACATCGGCGCCGGAGGCGGGTGGAGAAACGGTGGGCCACAAAGGACCACGTCGCTGGCCGTCGGGTCGCTCCACGCGACCCAACGCCCTCAGCAGAACGTGTGCCGACTCAGCAGAACGTTGGCGGTGGAAAACCCTCTCGACGGGGAGAGAAGCTATCTAGAGAACAAATGGGCAGATGATCCCTCCATTGTTTGCAGGTATTGTGTGCTTCGTGAATAGGTTATTGTGTCTGCAGTGCGTGCTGCTGTCCCCGTGTGCGTCGGCCACTGTCATCTCCAATTCTGATCACCAACAGGAAAAACAAAGCAGCCATCACCGCGGCGCATGATGAAGCCTGCCTTGGGTGGATCCACCACAATGGCATTAGCATTGGTGAGATCCACAGGAAATAAGAATCTCCCCGTTGTTTCGCCTTTCTATAAAGATGCAAATGAGCACTCGTCTCCGGTCGAGGCCTGGCAAACAAATAGGGAATTGAAGTGCAAAAGAAGGAGAGGAAGAAATAAAAGAAAAGCTGAGATTGCCCTGATTTCCAAATCCAGTAGTCTCTGCTCAGCGGGCTGCGGGAGGAAGGTGGCTAGGCCCTGTGTGTGTGTGTGTTTGTAGCTGTGTGTGTGTGGCATCATACAGTGGTGTGTTTGGTACTTGCAACAAAATTCTCATATACTCGTATACACCCTCTCTCACACACACACACACACACACACACACACACACACACACACACACACACACACACACACACACACACAGTG
>JAODLI010001987.1:0-10846 GCA_027575585.1 Percopsis omiscomaycus
AAAGGTGGGGGTACGCCGTGAGTGACTGGCTGTTTGCAATTCGCAACAATCACCACTAGATGTCACTAAAAACTACATACTGGCCCTTTAAATCAAGCACTAACATTACCTCACCGCCCTTTGCCTGCGTCAACTCAGACATCCATAACAGCGATTATGCTATTTATTTTAAGTTAGCCTGTATTTTGGGTACAAGTTCATTTATATTTTGCTTCCAGGAGATGATGCACTTTAAGGAGCAGTCATATTTTTATGCAAAGATTTGTACATTATCAGGGATGTAGCACAACATGGAACGGGCGCATTTCCTGCCACTGTCATTTAAAGAAATGGAAACAGCTGTCCCTTACAATATGTTTGTAAGTACTAATTACTTAGAAAAGTATTTAATTTTAATTTAATTTAGTAATGTAATGAATAATTATATTACAGTATACCAAGTAAGACTGACTCTCATGGACACACTAGAGATGTGAATCTAAACAAAAAGCATCTGACTCCACCCTCACCCACCCTTCACCACAGTACTGATTGGACCACTGACTCTCTGGCTGCTCCTCCCCACTCCCCTCTACAGTTTTGAAGTCCACAGAGAGCCTAACAGAGGCCGCTGTATCAAAGTAAATGGGGAGTGAACTCCACAAGCCTGTCTTTACACCCATAGGGTCATCTATAGGCTAGATTGAAGTTAAATGTTACTTAGTATACATTAAAAAGTGACAATTCCCAACACTGGGTTGGTTACCTTACCCTCCCCCAATTTCTGAGAGGGCAAGGGCACCTTCTGGGAGGGTTAGGCTTGGGGCTTGGGGTGTCTATGTTTAGCCACAGTGACAGTTAATAGAGACACATGGGCCAAAGAGGAGTTAAAGGCACAGCCCCCTGCTAGCACCCCCGCAGGATAGTGTTAGCTACACTGCTGTTAATAGAATGCCGATTGACAGATAGGAGCCAGGCAGCACCAGAGAAAATGACAAGAGCCAGGCGAGAGCCAGTGTTGGGCTGGAATGGGTTGTGACGGAGGATAAGGATAAGGTCTGATCCGATCTGATCTGCGTTCTCTGGACAGCTGGTTTGTAATTGAACTTTTAGGCTGCATGAGAATATGGCCACATAATTATTATTTTCTTTTGAGTATGTTTATAGTGGAATAGCCGGTTTGTGTGGTTTCCTCTTTTTCAATGGTTAGTCAGTATACTGCACAATGCAAAGGTTTGGGTTGACTTATTGTCAGGTTTTGGTTCTGTGAATTTTTTTTTTCACAACTCTGGGTGGGTAGACAATAGTCATAGAATTACATGTGATATAATTACATTTATAATCGAATTTCCTTGCTTGTTTGCCTGTTTGGTTATGTGTACTCTGGGCTATGTACTGCTATTTGTCTGATTAAACAGACAAATGCTAGTCTAGTTCTTATTAGCCGTGTTGTAATCCTAGCCTCAGAACAGTCACGTCTATCGTTAAAATGTCTTGTTTGTTGGGGCCATTTACTATATCAATTGTTGTTACTGTTGATGTTACAATGTTACTGTGGTGCTATATAATTTTCTATTTATTATGGGCGTAGATTTAACTGGTACAGTCTAGTATTATAGTGAACTACTGTACTACTGGAAGAAGAAAAAAATGAAATAAAATAATTAATAAGTCCAACAATATCCATGTAGGAAGTCTGTGGATTTCACTTCCTCTGCCTCTTCTGTGTTCTGATTTTACACTTACCATGTCTGATTCACACCTTCTTCTCATCACTCACAATTTTTTCTTTTCCTATTTTGTCATATTCTCTGTGGATTGTTGGTGCGTGCCATCTTGCTCTGTGTGTGTATGTCTGTTTGATCAGGAAAGAGTTTAGACAGCAATCCAGTTAAGGCCCAGTCCAGCACCAGTTCTCAGCCTGATACTTCCCAGTGCCCCACAACTGCTGTTTACTGTAAGTCAGCATTGCAACCACGGCAACCAATCCTGCCTCCTGCCCCTGCCCTCCCAAACCCAACCCGCCTCTCTCTAACTCTCTCTCCCACACACACACACACACACACACACAAATATTGTTCTAACAGTTCACCGTTATTAACACTTCCCTTATGTGTATTCTGTTCTTTGTGTCTGCAGGATCCAAATTCACAATAGTAAACTAAAACACACACAAATTGCACTGCAGTGCACTCATGCCAACCCACACAAACCACCACCAGAGACATCACCTGGTAAACATGGCTCCCTATATTGTAATCCTAATCTTTCCCTATCAGTTAGTCCCAAATATATCTGGAATGCTGTGAGGTAAATGTCATTCTAGTCCATCCTCAACCTTGCTTGTGACGTAATCTTTTCCTGTTCCACCCACACTGTTAGAGCAACTCACTTTCTCCACCTCATCGCTGATACTGGAATAGCAACTCAAAATTGTTCAATGTGGGTACCATTGTGTGACCATTTTCTGAGCTGCAGCCTTTTGTTTTGGCTTTGTTTTCACCCCATCGATGTGTTTGTGCAGTCTTGCAGAGCTCTTGGGGAATTTTACTCCAGTAATACTTTCTTTATGTACTAATGTGAGTATACTTTAGCTTTAGCCCAACAGCATAATGTTCAGTTTCTTAGGAACCCAAACTTGTCCCTCATGCATACAATGTTATTAGATTACATTGAGATTTACACGTGTAATGCCCTGGCTCCACTACAGTCATCGAGTGTTAGCCATCTCCTGCCCACTTCCCTTTTGAAAGCAGGGAAAGGGGCTCCACTGCCCGCTTTGGTTCGAGCTTAAAAATGGTCACGGTTTAATTCTCGATGACTGTGTGTGCTCTGTAGTCCACCCTCGTGAAGTTGATATTGGTTGTTTCCTGGCCTATGGGCCCATGTAAACAATAATGTATTCTCTATCCAGCATAGCCTTTGTACTTTGATGGTAATGCAACATGACACGGTAGTGGAGCCCAGGCGTAAGGTGATTTTAAGATCTCTGGACACACGTACACATTGATTCCCTGCCCTGCAATCCACAAGTTGAGATCCTTTCTAGTTGGTCATGTGACCTGACATGTCAATCACTCAAACCCGCTGTTTTTAACTTCCCCGAGAGCTCCTAAAGACGAGGTCTGCTCAATCTGCAGTAAACCGTCCATTTAAGACCACTATCCTCCATGTTCCCTCCCCTCTGGATGCCCCCCACCCCTCCCAAACGGCCTGACATCAGCTGGTGCTAAGTTCGCTGACCTCCTGGGCTCAGTGCGCAGGAGCTCAGGGCCTACGTCGGACGGGGAAGGGGGGTCCTGTACTCCACCTCCAGCAGCCATCACTGCCCCCTCCCCTCCCCACACCCCTGTTGTCCCAATGCAGAGTAAGTAGTAGAACAGCCCAGGCTCTGGGGTTTCACGATATAACACCAGTTTGCGATTCGGTATGGTTGTATGTGGAGACACAGGTTAAATGTGGTACTATACACTTCTACATATAACGTATACAGGAATATTAGCAAAATTATTAGTATTTTTCACTAGCATGCGGTGATTCCCACCTTCACCTCACTTCAGGTGAAGGTGACAAGATGCCTTTTCGGTAAGCCATGAGAGGATTCATATTTTGAAATAATTATTTTGATTATATTTTTTATCAATTTTTATCCTGCGGTCCTGAGCTATGGAGCACTTCATAACCACTGTAGGGGAAGTTACTCCAAAAATGTAATTCTTTACTAATTATTCATTACTTGGTCTAAATGAACTTCACTCATTACTGCCTGAGAAAATTATTATATATAATATAATTCCACTGCAGTTTTAAGCTCCTTTTTAAAAACCCATAAAAATACCATACCAAAATGGAAAATACAAAGGCACACACAATACTTTTAGTGCTTGATTATATTAAGCAAATATTAGCTGTACTCTAAAGCCATTTACCCGAAATACAGACCTTTTACAGAGCAGGTCATAACAAAGGGCACGTATGTCTGGGGAAATTCTACATCACTACCACTAGTCTTGGGTAAATCTCATAGAGCAAATGGTCTCAGAACAAGTGAAATTAATACTAATAATTAAAGAATAGCAGGACATTCAGTCAAATGAGTCTTAAAAAAATCCTAACTGATGTTATGCCCTCCCTTGTTTGTCATTTGGTGTCATGCCATAATTGTTCCCCTCAGTTTTCCATATTTTGTAGAAGCACAATGCGAATAAAACAGCAGGCATTAAGATATAAAGGACATAATGTGGTTAAAGTACGCAGAACACATTAATGATCCTGAAAGGGTTGCAAAAAGTCCAACTCTAGGCAAGAGGACAATTTTAGCACACCACACAGCGTGAAGCAGCAAGCAAATAAATCACTTTGGGGTGAAATTCCAATCTTTGCATCAAGTAAACTTAAACTCCTGAGAGTAGTTCTTCAAAGAATCCAAACTCGACTCTCTTTCTTAATCCCACCTTGTTTATATTCTTTTGGAATATCCATTCTCGTGCCACAGTGTAGTAACACATGTAACATGTTAACCCCAGCACTCTTCGTGGCTCAGGACTCTGGGGTTCACAGCTCATGGGTTCTGAGAAGGTTTGGGAACCACTGGTGTAAAATACTAGGAATACTGTCCCAAAAGAGAACAAAGACTGGATATGAGCGTGTGTGTGTGTGTGTGTAAACACAGCCGTTGTTTCTGCGTCTTTTCCCCCCCCCACTCACTCTCCTCTCTCATCTCGCCTCTGCTGTGTTTCCATGGTAACCCGCCCAGTGTCACGACTCACTGACCTGGTGAGCAGCGTGCGCCGGGTGCCCGCTGCACCTGAGGCAGACGCCGTCCCGCCGGCACTAGCACCCAGTGCCAGGCCCGTGGCCACGCCCCCGGCAAACGCCACCTCCCCTCTGCCCTCACACTCTCCCCCCAGCCCCGCCCTCTCCTCCTCTCAGAGTGAGTACCAGGCATGACCCCCCCCCCCCCTATGACCTCCGGCAGGTGGCATCCAATCACGGCATCTTGTGAGGGTCATGTGACGATGAGGGTCACGTGACGTTGCGGCGTTCTACGTGAAGGCGTGTGCGTTTGCCGTGTCAGACAGAAAGAGGACATTGTACTAAACCATGTTGTTTGACGGACGGCGCTGGTTGAGTTTTGATACTGACATTTACTGACGGCCTGACCTAGCTTTGTGCCTTTTGAATGCCTTGTGTGTGTTTACATGTAATATGGGGATGTGGATATTGTAGCTAAATGTCACTTGTTGACACTTATGTATAGGCTTGTAAGAGTGACTATAATAGATCCCAATATAATCCGAAATGTATGTAAGACAATATGTAAAGTTTGGTTTGAAACAAACAATAAACTTTTCTGTTTTTGTCACAATAAAGCTACCTTTTTAGTCTTCCATAACTGACAAAAAATTTGAAGAGAAGCTGAGGTCATTTTGCTATAAAGCAGTGTTTTTCACAAATCCCTTAATAGAGGATATAATGTCATGTAACTATTTCATTTGGTTTGATCATCAGCGTTACTGTGTGTTTATACAATGTTTAACAATGTCAACTGACAGGTGATGCGTTTTCCAAGCCAATATGACTGACTCCCCTGTCCTTTGTAGCCCGCAAACAAGAAATAATCAAGATCACCGAGCAACTGATAGAGGCGGTGAACAACGGGGACTTTGAGGCTTACGCGTAAGTCAGGTTTCTGCATGTGGTTTGGTTTACACCGTGGAATTCACAGTGAGTCAGGGATGAGATTTTCAGTAATTATTAATTATTATTTAGTTTATTTAGTTCGTTTTATGACACGTGTATTCATTTCAGTGTTATTTTCTTGGCCAGTTTACTTTTTTGTAGCAAAAAGAAGTTCATAGCTCGTGGAGAGGTCAGGAGCTATATGAGCAACTTCTTTTTGGAAGTCGCAAGTCAAAAGAATTGAAAAGCTATGATCATGAGTATTCTTGATGGTTAATTTCACCTACATATGTTATGTTGAACATGTCTTGTTTATATGATACCCAGCAAGATCTGTGACCCCGGACTGACCTCGTTTGAACCTGAGGCTCTTGGGAACTTGGTGGAGGGCATGGATTTTCACAGATTCTATTTTGAGAACCGTAAGACTCATATTAGAGACTCATATTACTACCTTTTTTCATTTTATTCAATTTTTATAGAATATTTTTTTAATTCTGTGTTTCCTAGGGGTTCATTTATTAAACAATTCTCTTTGGACTTGTAATTTATTGTGGTATTTTTCAAAGGTGCATTCCTCAGTTTCTCTGGAATTCCCCTTGTGGCTGAAACGAATTTGGGGTTCTGGGGACACTATAATGCAATCCAGGAGTGAACCTTAACATGAAAATAATAATAATTATTAAATAATTAAATACAGCCAAAATTAAGAGACCACCACACTTTAAAAAAAAGATTATATATATAATGTTGTATATAATATAATGTGTTTATATTTTTTTCAATTATTTAATATATATATTTTTATATTTTTGACACTTATATTAATATTATTATATAAAAGAAATATGCAGTGGTCTCTTAATTTTGTCCATGGCTGTCTTTCTGTGGCACTACGTGAATACCAATGGCGTCTGTCGTTTCTGCAGTTCTGGCTAAGAATAGCAAGCCCATCCATACCACCATCCTCAACCCCCATGTGCACCTGATTGGGGAGGACGCGGCCTGCATCGCCTACATCCGCCTCACCCAGTTTGTGGACGGCCAGGGTCGGCCGCGCTCCAGCCAGTCAGAGGAGACGCGCGTCTGGCACCGCCGAGAAAGCAAGTGGCAGAACGTCCACTTCCACTGCTCGGGTGCTCCCGCTGCGCCCCTCCAGTGAGGTACAGACACTGTAGAGGAACGTGACCGCGCTTAAGACGAGTAGAGGTTAAGGTGACGGTGAACTTTTGTTAACCCTTGACACTGTAGTGTCTCAGGTTATTCCAGTTGGCAGAATCAAATATTTCTTCGTTTACATTTTGGATTCAGAGTTGAAATATGCCAACAGACTGGAGTAACTTGAGAAGATATACTGTAGTACTCGTAGAGATGAGCTTCGTAGACCCATTAGAAGTTGTTTTTGTGAGTTGTGTTTTTTGAGAAACAATGGAAGTGAATGGCAGATGAATACAGTTGTGAGTCACACAATTACAATCAAGGGGTTAATTCATGGTGAACGTCTGCGGGAGGTTTGAGGTAAAGAAGCTACATAGTCAAGCGTTTAACAAAAGGTCAGTATTGCTTTATAGTGACTTTACTGTAAAACCTACTTAATAGTTTACAAACTGATGTTCGGCATAGACACTGACTGTATTTTATGAACTGAATCAATTGGGTCCTATGGTGTTGAATTGTATGATGACTCTACTACACTGGTTGAAGCGTTTTTGACTGACGGGAGCTAGTTTTATGGAGGAAATGTGAAAATACAACGCCAGGAAACACTTCAACCAGGTCTGTAGGTGCTTCACAAGTTATATTTAATCCGGATTGTCAGTGTGTGGAGAGGTATTGAAGTTATTTACTACAGTTTAATATCACTTTAAAATCCCCCTGTCCACTCACTCAGATGTTTTAAGTTATTTTAGCTGATTAGACCATTTATCAGTTTCAAGATACTGTAGGTGAAACTATGATTTACTGAAATCAGTAAACTGCATGTGCTAAAAAGATCCAGTCATAAAGAAGCTGTATTTTTTCAGGTTTTAACATGTGAAACAAAACTGACAGCTTAATGTATATTTAGAATGTTGATTTGTCTTGTGTCATTTTCCTTTCCTGAGGGGTGGAATGCTATAGCAATGTCTGACAAGAGTATGCTGCTGGAGAGAGAGAGAGAGAAGAGAGGAGAGGAGCAGAAAATGATGAAGGAACAGTGTCATGACCCTCCCCTCCCCCCGCACCGGGCGATTTTGGCCTCATCCTCCCAGCATGCATCTCTTCTTTCACTACTACTGCCCCTTTTCTTTCTATCGCCACCGGCATCTCCTCACCTATTGGCAGCATCCAGCAGCCGGTCCCGTTACGACCCCTCTCCCCCGTGGCCCGGCACACCGTGGAGGGTGAAGGGGTGTGGGGTTGTCTTAAAAAGAGTGTGTTTTCTTTCTTCCTGTGATCTTTCCCCCATGGTGCTGTGACCCACCCATATCCTAAAATGAATCCTCCACCCGTGACACACTGCACTGCAAATACAGTATGTAAAGTTTTAAGTACAATCTATTACCATTATTATTATTAATATTAATATTATTATGAATATTATTATTACTCATTTACTATTGTAATTTGTATAATTTAAAATAATAGCATATGTTTCTAGAGTCAAGGGAATTCTTTTTAGTTTTTTTGTCTATCTTTTTAAGGAAGCATGACCTCTCCGTATTCCCAGTGGCTGTTTTATATTGTGGCTATTAAGTGGAGAAACAATATCAGCAGTTTTTGTAATTTGCTTCTTGTATGTTATCTATTATACTGCGACCGAACTCATGTTCAACAAAACCTTTTTTTGGAAGGGGTGTGACAGCCTGTGCTTGTGTGCTTTTGTTTATTGTCAAGAAGGCACATAGTATGTACTTGTCCAGAAATAAGAACTTTTTATGGATTAAGGTACTTTTTTTTTGCCTTGTTGCAAATGTCTGACAGATTTAGTTTTGGCTTTTACATTTTACACTTACGCACAATGTACGTTTCAAACATACAGTGTGGTTGAGTCTGATGTATATGTATATCTTGAGTAAATCTGCTGTATGTTTATTATGGAAGTGTTACCTCTCTAGCACCCAGAGCTATAAGGTAAGAATTGGCAGCACCTTGAAAATATACCTACATGCAGGATCAATGAATGGCTTCTGATTATAGATATGGAATACAGGAAAACTGCATATCAACATTTTGGCCTTTGCTTCATTACATCCTAAATCGTTTTGCCTTCACATCCACTGACTCTCCTTAAAGGCACACTCTTTGATTTGTGTCTAGAGTTCCCCTTAAAACCGGTGTTTCAAAAAAGTCGTTTCTTTTTTAGACTGAAATTTAGAGAGCGCACCGTTCTCTGCTCTTCCCCCGACAGTCATTTGCCTATTCGTTCACAGTTGTGTTTTAAGACATATAAAAAGTGATCTTGGGCAGATATGTGGGGTTCTGAAGTGTACCTTTTAAAAGAAGCGCTGATGATAGCTACCTTTTAAACCAAACCAGAAACACATTTTATATCTGGCATCCTGCTAGTAATGGCATAGTGCAAAAGCTGGTGCGACCCAATATGTTTTATAAACGCACTGCATAGTGAGCTTAGCTGAATACTACACAATAGTGAAGAATAGTGTATATTATAGAGCCAGGGTGGCAGAGGATTGGTGTGTGTGTATGTTTGTATGTACAGGGAGGAATATTTCTGCAGTGTTTTGTGTGTAAAGGGGAAGTTTGATGATGAAGACTTTATTTCAGAGGATAAATTAGCCCTCCGCCTTCATGAAGCTTAAGATTTATATTAGCATTTTATGTTTTTCATATATATATTTTAACCTTTTTACAATCATGCTCTTTGTCTTGTGTTACAATCAAGTGTTATCAGCTTTTTATTATATAACATTATGCTTGTGCCAGGGGTGATGCAACAGACACATATTTTATAGAGCTGATAGCTGATTGGGAAGTTTGACTTGGATTTACAGTCAACCCCATAGTTCTTTGCCTGCCATTGGCTGCCTTCAGAGGTGCCTTGCCCCTATTGGTCAGACCAAAAAGAAAGCATTTATGTTTAGGCAGGAAGCTGGTTGGTTTGGTGGTTAGTCCTCAGGTTTCTATTTATTTTTGGGGTATTTATTTATTTATTTTAGCAATCGTTTTCATATTTGATCTTTTTTTCTTACTATTGAGCTGTCGTTGTTTTATGTAGTTTTAAATGGATAATGCACCCAATTTACATCCTGCATGTTTTTCACTGTAATAACTGACCAACATTGTGTTTATTTTCTCAACGTATGTATTTTTCTCATTATTTAATCAGTCTAGTACATGCTATACAAACTTCATTTTTGTTCCATTCATGATGTAACAAAACAGTATGTTTTGACATTGATCTGTTGCTATAAACCCTTTTGATTAGATTCTTATTTTGCTGTCCATCTACACTAAAGTTTTGTACTGATTTTTTTCCCCCAGTGTTAAAGCTTTTGGCAATCCACTAAACTTCTGTTTGTTGTATCTCATTCGGTATATGATGTTGATGCCTGTATGCCGCTGTTGTAGTACGACAAGGTCAAAGGTTACAAGGTCAAACGTTCTTGTGTGATTAACCGAACCCCTCCCCCTTTCAAAAATGAAGGCGAAGCAGCATGTGGAGTGCAACATTGTACACAGTATTACACAAATGCAACTGACTAGCATAGTAGCTAACTTTTTCTTTCTTTTTATTTTTTGCATGACTGTCAAATGGACACTTGTTTTTTCGTGATTTTTATTCAGTTTCTCATTTTCTACTGAATGCTGGTATTCTTAACCTTTATCTTATCTATTTTCTGAGCTTTTTAAGTGCATATATAACTATTTTTGTCTCGATAATATATTGAAGATGATTATGATAAAAAGGTATGATGTTAATAATTATCGCACTAAAGGAGCCTATGAGGTGTAATAGTGATGATTTAATGATTATTTAGCATGCTTTTCTACGAGGCGTGTGTTGTCACTGCAGACTTGTTTATGACTGACAGATGTTTATAATATATAGCCTTGAGAATGGAAGAAACACTTAAAGGGCCAGTGTGTAGTTTTTAGTGACATCAAGTGGTGATTGTTGCGAATTGCAAACAGCCAGTCACTCACGGCGTACCCCCACCTTTGCAAACACGAAGAAGCAGCT